>CAJNIZ010010558.1:42883-75507 GCA_905231905.1 Symbiodinium pilosum | reverse complement strand
GGGTGGGTGGGGGGGTGGGTGGGTGGGGAGGGGGGACAGTTCTGTGCAGAGGCTAAGGCAACGTAGCCATTATGCACTTTCATTACTTTTCCTTTTTGAGTATCTTCCGGTTGAGGGGTTGAGTGAGGGGGTGACTGTTTACATCAACAGCCCATCTCTGCAAGCAAATGTCAGTGCATGGTGACGTGGATTTGCGCATCCGTGACATTCTGCGCAGCTCGGAGGTAGGGGTCGGCAGATAATGAACAGAATAGGTTTTGCGCGAACTCCATGTACGGAATCAGGGACTCGTCGGAAAGAAAGAACGACTTTCAGCCTTGTTGTAGAGGGAGGGGGGCCAAGAAAGCCCTTAAACATAAGCATCCTAGTCTTGGGCATAAGGGTAAGGGCTTTGCTAGGGAGAATGCTCCGCTGTGCGATGCGCCATGGTGTTTGCATGTACTTTTTTTGCAAGCTCTCAGCAATCTGCTGCTGCTGATTGCTGGTGGCACGCGGCCCATACCTGCGCTTTCCGGGTTTTGGGGGGCTTCTTTCCAGGAGCTTCAAGAGTCGCATTGAGTCCTCTGCTTGGTGGTGGATGCAGTGTCGGCAAGACTCGTTCGAAGCCTTTTTCCAAAGGCATGGATGGACATGTGAGATTGGCAGGGCTGGAAGAGAGAAAAGGCAAAGCGACCGTAGCGGTCCTTGCCATCCGCTTGGGTCGAGTAGGCTCTTCCCCAATCGTTGAAGGCTTGAAGGACTTGCAAGATGCTCACCTCATGCGGCATGTTGACTGCTGTAATTTCGACCCGAAACCTTAAACCCTAAACTCTCAATCATTTTCTTTTAGTCCTGGTATGCTCCCCTGCGATCCTTAGATAATCCCTTGTGGGGCCCCCCAATACTTTCCATGTAGTCCTTTTATGCCGCTTGGGTCTCTAAGTTACTAAGGGCCCCATATGCTGAGAAGCTCCAAAACGGTCAACTCTATTTAAAACCCGTTTAATGGAGGCCTATGACCTGAATGGGTATAAAAGACGGGTGGAGCGCAATCTCAATTCTTAAGTCCAAAGCCTTCATCCCGAACCAAACCCTAGGGTTCAAGTATAAAACCTTGTCATTTGAGTGTTTGGACCCTAAACTCCTTCAGACGCGGAGTTTTGGAAGTGTATCCCTTTAGGAGCAGCTTTTGCTCTGTCAGATGAGGCATGCATACGCCCGAAACCTTAAACCCTAAAGCTCAAATCCTAAGCCTTAAACCCCGCCGGTTAGGCTTCAGGGCTCAGGGTTTAGAGTTTAGAGTTACCCTAAACCCTAATCCTCTACATCGCGGGCCATGTTTATCCATGCCAAGCCAGGGTTACCTTGCTTTGCCTTACGGGGGCTAGTAGGGAAAAGGGGAATGCATGACATAGGGGTTTAGGGTTTAGGGTTTCAGGATTATTTAGGGAGTATACAGGGATGGTGGAGAATAAACGGAGGCTACTCATTATAAATTATAACAGCGTATGCACTTGGGGTTATATCGTAGGGAAGCAGGGGAAACATATAGGGATTATTTGAGGATTGTATTTTCGAATTCCTTACTAACCCCAGTAAGTTGTGCTTCAAGCGTCCAAATTCTGACTGGACCTGGGCAACCGCGGGCCTGATGATCTTCAGGCTGCCCTGTTGCATAACCAGCTTGACTTGAGTCACTGGACCCGTGCATAACCGTTCTGGAATTTGAAAGAAGGATATATGCTGCAGGGTCCTAAACCTTAAGCCCAAAACCACATATTTTTTCAGAAGTCCAAGCCTGCAGCTCAAACCCCTAGTCCCGAACTGAGCTCACACCCAGAACCCTACACCCTAAATTGGGATATTGCCGAGATTAGCTCCTAATTTTTGACGGACCATAATCCCTGTAAAACCCCTATAAACCCCAATCCCAAAACCCTAAACCCCACAACCCTACGCCCTAAGCCCTACCTACAAAGCCACTTACCCATAATCATTGGCAACCTTCCCCTAATTTTCTACTACGTTGGGTTAAAGTAGCCCATTATTATGGGTAACTAGGCTTTCTAGGTACCCAGTAAGCCCAGACGTGTCAGGAACGGCTGGCAGTCAAAATGCAGGGGATGACCAAGGCTTGGTCGGGTTTAGTTCAGGGTTTAGGGGTTCAGGGTTTAGGGGATTAGGGTTTAGGAGTTTAGGGGTTTAGGGGTTTAGGGGTTTAGGGTTTAGGGGTTAGGGTTTAGGGGTTTAGGGATGCAGGTTTAGGGATTAGGGTTGAGGGATTAGGGGTTAGGGATGAAGGTTTAAGGTTAGGGGTTAGGGATGAAGGTTTAAGGTTGTGGGCTGACTGATTGGGGTTTGGGCAGGGTACCCCACATAGCATGTTCAAGCTGTTTTTCAAATAACATTGTTAGAGCTCAGAGATGTGTGAACGTTTTACTTATTCTCAACAATACTTCAAAGGGGTACTTTCCTGTCAGTCCTTCTGTCACCATGCGGTCCCCAAGAACACCCTCGCTTTGGGGGGGGGGGGGGAAAAACCGGGATCACGTGTGGTTGTTCCGCTATAAGGAATAAAGTGTTTGGCGAGATAGAAGGGGACGCCTGCGTTTGCAAATTCACAGGTATGTATGTATGTATGTATGTATGTATGTATGTATGTACGTATGTATGTATGTATGTATGTATGTATACATCAGTGACAGATCACGCAGGACGTCACCCTTTCATGTGACTTCCAGGTTTAGGATTTAGGATTTAGGGTTTAGGCTAAACCGTTCAGCGTTTAGGGTTCAGATGTACGGCGTTCATGGATGAGTTTCGGCAACAGAACCGCAAGCCGCGAGCATTAGAGTCAAGTAAGGCTTTGGGGTTTAGGTTTTAGACTTTGCTCTTATCTAAATGGTAGTTTCCCTCAATAAGGAGACCCCAATTCAGACCCCAAACTATTCTAATCCCTTCAGACCCCAAACTATTCTAACCACTCCTAATAATTGATGGAGACCCCTCCGCCCGCCCCCTCCCCACCGCAAGAGCCACCCCTAATTCTAGGAAACCCTTAAGTAGATCGCTAAATCCTAAACCCTAAACCCATAGATCCCCAAAGGACCCCAGGCAAAACAGAGCTCCCTAGAAACCTCCGGATTCCCTTTTCATTCCCTTCTACCGAGTCCTGGGCAAGTCGCTCCTAATTTCTGGGACATTTATTTGAGAAAGACTACCTAAACACCAAAAGTAAGTACCAAATTTACTCATTTGGGCTGGTTTTCGGCTTTTGGGCCATTTTGTTACCCCTAAACCCCAACAAACCCTGGATACTTTGAAAGGTCCAGGTAGGAGCTGCAAACACAAAAATGTAGACGCTTGAGCCACTGGTCATCATGTCTCCCCTCAGGGCTTCTATCCCTACGGGTCCAAGGGCCGTGAGGGTATATTTGTGGTATCACATCGCGCAACACCTTCGGTTCCCGTCATCATTTAGGCCCCTAAGTTCGTCAAACGATGACTCGGCAAATAAGTCCGGAAGCCTAAGCAGTAAATAAGTCCGGAAGCCTAAGCAGTAAAGCCTTATAAAGCCTAAAGCGGGTTTGGGCTTCCCCTTCAAATGGTGTTCACCCATTTGGTCTGGGATTTCGTTTCGTTGAGGCCTTGTGTGGGTTGGGTTTGGGGCTTAGGGCCTATTGTTGACGACGCGACAGGTTCAAAAGCCCGTGGTGAACTCTTCGCCAAGCTTCCAGCCTTCTCCATGGATTAAAAACCCCGGCTCTCCAGACCCCCACCTGCAATTTCATATACGTTTTTTTGCCCGTAAATAGGGGGCCCAAGAACAGACCCCAGCATGCTATAATTAGCCCATGATGGGCAGTCCCAAAGAGGGACTCCTAATCTCAAGAAGCCCCCATATGCAGGAGGATGTTGTTGAGAAGCTAAAGCAGCAAGTATGGGCAAATCGCACAAAGCTGCTTGGCAAGATGGCAGACAGACCAACCCTAAAACCCTGAACCGATTCAGGGTACTTCGGGAGGTCTCGGCAACCCTGAAGCCTAAAACCTAAACCCTAAACCGTAAGCCCCCATGTTTCCAACTTTTTGAAGCGACAATTTGGGGTTCTGTCGTTTTGTAGGGCTCTGAACCCTGAATCTGAGAAGCTTTTACCGGTACTTGCAGCCGTAGTTAGGGTTTTTAATCGTTATTATTGTTATAGTATAACCCTAGGAAAAATTACAAGTTTTGTTTTCAATATGGGTTTAAGGAGACCACAGGTAAGCCATTAACTCTGAATTTGAATTGCGGTGGAGTTTCAGGTATGACCCAATAGAAGTTCAAATGAATCAACAGCAGCTTGAGTTGTCTCCTCATGGAGAAGGTCTCGTTCAGTTAAGACAGTTGTTAAATGTCAAGAACATGTTTTTCTTCTTGTATAGTGCACTATGTACTTGGCACTTAAAGTTCACGGCTTAAGATTCCGGGGTTTCAGGCTTAGGGCGCAAGGTTCAGGATCCCTAGCAAAGTACTCCAATCCAAAAACCTCAGCCAAACTAAGCGTAGAACACAAAGCCAACATTAAATGGAAACAACGGCAACCACAACAACAACGCCGCCGACGACGAAGAGGGCGAGGACGAGGAGGACGACGAGGACGACGAGGACGACGAGGACGAGGACGACGACAGCAGCAGTAGCAGCAACAACAACAACGACAACAACAACACCATAAACACACAACGCAATACCTAAGACAAAACCAAAAAGAACAAAACAACACCCACACCCCCACCACCCCTTCACCTCCCTTCCCCCTTCAAAAAATCAATCCAACTCCTGGAGATTAAGACAATTTTTCCAGAAGTCTCGTTTTTTTTTTTTATTTACGGGTGGTTTTTGATTCTTATTCTAGAGCTGGCCCCACTGAAGCTCGACGGCAAGCCCGGTGAAGTCTGAGACGTGCACAGGAGACAGGAGCTTGACAAAACCCTCAATAGGCAGCGTCCGGGAACTCCTCCCGAGCCGTATTACAATTGATTATTACTATCATTAGTATGTTTCAATTTCTGGAAGGATTTAGACGCAAGGTTCCAGCGACACTGGCGAATTCAGAAACCTGAAAAATCTCCACAGCACCCGGAACAATCTCCGCATAGCTATAATCACACAGTATAATTAAGCCTAGCCCTTAAACTCTGAGCATATACATCATATATGCTTCCTGAAAAAGGCCCTAGCCTGATGTGCCTGCTAAGGGTTTACTCTTTGGGACTTAGCTTGGACCTTGCAACTTCAACCTTTGGGGATTCCTTATATTCCTATTATAGGTACCTAGAATAGAAGTTAACCCTTAGTCGGGGTCCTATGTGCCACGTAGTTTAGTGTGCATGGCAGTAGCTTCAAAAGGCAGCACTGCAAGAGACAACATTCACAATCTTGCGCCATTCTATATTGGGAGGAAGTGATATTGTCTATTCCCATCATAATAATAGTAACAGCCATAGTTCTTCTAGCCGCAGGACGTGCAGTTATGAATTCAGTATTATTACTATTATTAGTATTATTCGAGTGGTCATTTTGAGAGTGGCGGAGATTATGAGCTCTTCTTCCCAAGGTTTGCTAAAATGAAGGGCCTCGCTGACCTGACGTTTGAACCTCGATCTCAGGCGCACGCGGTTGACGCAGGGCTATTCTGCATTCGGTTGGTCTGGATTAGGGCCAAGGGCATCGTCAGGCCTTTGGTCTGTGCCTCACAAGTAGGCAAACTAATGGCCCAAAACTTGAAACAACAGCCTAAACTCTAAATCCTAAACCCCTCAAACCCTAAACCCTAAACCCTGCACCCTGGTGGTGCAGTTAGGACTCAGGCAGGGCATGCATTCAAACGCTGTGCTGACTCTTGGCAAGAGGGCTTGAGTTCAGGTTTAGCTTCTTTAACGAGAAAAGTTGGGGATAGCCCCACCCCAGAAGAGTTTAGGGTTTTAGGGTTTAGGGTTGGTTTTGGGCTTTAGGGTTTCAGGATTTTAGGATTTAGGGTTTTAGGCTTTACGGTTTATGGTCTACGGGCCCTAGAAACCCCAGTATTATATAATAGAGGGTCCTTATATTCATATTATATTCCTACTATATTTTTGGGGTTCCCTGTTTGGGGTTCCCATTAGAGTCCCTTTATATTACCAAACTTAGGCAAGCAGCTTACTTCTGGTTGCTTCTGTTGTCAGGCCGAGGAAGTAGGCAAATAAGCCTTAGTTACCCTTCTATAACCTCCCATGGTCCCTACAAACCCCGTATATACCCTGTATGTAAACTCCCCCTGGGGTAAACTCCCCTTTTTTAGCTGGTCCTAAGTTGTGTCTGGGGACAAGGGAAGGGTTGTTGAGCTGGGTTGTCTAGGTCTTCATGCAGCCCTGGCAGCCCTGGTGTTATGTTATCATGGGTTCCCCTACCCTTAGCCTGAACCCTCAAACCCTTTTCAGGTTCGACCCTAAACCCAAAACCCTTTTAGGGCTCCTCCCTAAACCCAAAACTCTTGTCAGGTTCCACCCCAAACCTAAAACCCGAAACCCTTTTCGGGCTCCACCTTAATGAGGGTCATAGTGTCGGAAGCCGGGGACAGGGGCGTCCTTGGCAGCTGTCGGATGACAACGGTATGGGTGCGATGTGCTAACATGATTTAAGAAGCAAGGGTGAACCCAGAGGGTCCATGTACCCAATAATTAGGTGCAAGGAATTTGGGTTATAGTAATTACAATACAGGTTTTCAGTAAGGATATGATTATTGGGTACTTGGACCCTTAGGGGAAGGGAATTAGGACTCAAGATCAAGATTGAGGATGAAGTCCTTTCCCTCGGGAGTCAAGTATACAAAGAATACCTACATCAGGCCATCAGGTCTGTAGATATTACCTGCATCGGGCTTTTTGGATCCCCATACATTCCTAAAAGCACCTAGTTTCCATTTCATTTTCAATTTGCTGGTCCATGTAAAATCATGGTTTCGAATGGGGAAGAAGGCCCTACGTTACATAATCCCTTACTCCCTACTAGGAACCAGTATGTAAAGCCTGAAGCTAAGAACCTTAAGACCCAAACCCTAAACGCAACAGCCCCCCCTGCAGCACCTCTAAGAAGGCATAGTACGGGTATAGTAAAGAATCAAGTTTCCTTATAGTAGTCACTTAAGTTAATATCCTTAACTGCAACCCAGTAAAGGCTACGAAGTTTAGCGCAGCCCAGATGCAGGTCCTGGCCGAGCTTCGAAAAGCCCTTCGCGAAGCAGAGGTTAGGGTTTAGGGTTTAGGGTTTAGGGTGTAGGGAGAAGCCCACCTAAACCCAACGAACAAATATGCATAATAATGGCCTTTTGGACTATGTTTAGGTGTTTTGGGCAGATATTTTACGTACTTTTGGGGTTCAGGTAAAGGTCCAGTTTAAAGGCTCAAGGTTGAGGGTTGAAGGTTGAGGGTTTTAGGGTTGAGGGGTTTAGGGAATCGGGTCAAGGTATTGGGGCTTAGGCAAGTATAGGGATAATGGAAAAAGAGAATGGAAACTATTATAGTATAGGGTTTAGGGTTTAGGGGTTCATATAGGGGAATATAGGGGTTATACAGGGATAATGGAAATGAAAATGGAAGCTACTGCTTAGGGGCGCAGATGCGTTGGGTAAATGTTCTGGCAAGATCCTCAAGAGTATGTAGACTAACGGCTCCTTGGCTTGCTTTTAAGGGTTTTAGGCCATGAGTTAGTGGTTACTGGGTGCCTGGACGCTTAGGAGACTTTAGGGTTGAAGGATCAAGGTGCTGGCATGGATGGGGGCTTTATAGGGGTATATTGGGGTATATTGGGTTTATAGGGGTTATCTTGGGGTTATGTTGGGATAATGGAAAACGAAATGGAAACTGGTAGGTTTTGAGGTTTAGGTCTCTCCTTTTTTTTCAGGTTTAGGATTTAGGGTTTAGGATTCAGGATTTAGGCTGTAAGGTGTAACGTTTAACATTCAGAGTTTCAGAGTTGAAGGCTTTAGGGCAATGAGTTTAGAGTTGATGCGGTAGGGCCTAAACCGAACCCTAGACCCTAAAGTGCCTTTAAGACCTTACCCTAAGCATCAAAAACCACCCAAAACCTTATACAGTAGGGTCTTTGGGCCCAAGTTCCATGAAATATGAATCCTTAGATGCTTAGGGCTAGGGTTTAGGGACTATAAATGGGCCTACGTGAGTACCAAGTTCACTTGGAGCTCTGTTCATGGTAGCTTATATACCCACAAGGGAGCAGAGGTGTCCTGGACCAAGCTCGATCCATCTCAGCGGAAGGCCATGTCGGAGGCCAAGCAGTTGGAAGTCCAGTCGTGGCTCAAGGAGATGGTGTGCCAGAAGTACCACGGCATCATCCCCAAGGGCGGATTGATGCGGATGCGTTGGGTGTTTTCGACCAAGTCCGCAAAATGCAAGGCCAGGATCGTACTCCTCGGATATACGGATCCAGAATTGTTAGACCTGCCAACGGCTGCCCCTACGCTCACAAGGAGGAGCAGGCAACTTATGCTGAACTTCTGCACGCACCGCAGATGGGCAGTATACAAGGCGGATGCAAAATCCGCATTTTTACAGGGGCAGAACCATCAAGCATTGCGAAACATCTTTACAGTGCCAGTACCTGAACTAGCACAGCAGCTCGGCATACCGCCCGTCGCAGGCGTCAAACTGTTAAAGTCCGCGTATGGACTTGCTAGTGCTCCGAGAGACTGGCACTTAGACGCAGGGATTTTGTGGGGTGTTAAAAGTCTATGTTTCAAGCGTTTCAGGGCTTCGGCGTAAAGACTTTAGACCCTAGACCCTAAACCCTGAACCTCAAGCCCTAAATTAGGGTTTTTAGGGTTCAGGGTCTAGGGTTTTGGTGGGTTTTAAAGTGTTTAGACCTTAGGATCTTCGGGTTTAGTCCTCCTTTCTTGGGGGATTCAGGAGTTGAGGGCTCAGCAGTTTTGGATTAAAGGGTTGAAGGCTCACCCTAAGCATCAAAAACACCCAAAACCTTTTCTAGTAGGGTCTTTGGGCCCAAATTCCTTCAAATATGAATCCTTAGATGCTTTGTGCCACTGTTTTACCAAAGGCCCTAAGTCCAAACCCTCTAAGCCCATAACCTTCAGACCGTAGCCCCCAAATCTTATACACCTTAGGAAATCTCTAGCTATAATTAAACCCCTTGGTACTCTCTAATACTGGCTTTGGGCAGTACGCATGCAAACTTGAGACCTGTAGAAGTGGCCTTGAAACATTATAGTCCCCCTTGAGTAGATAGAATATGGCTTTGGGTATATTATAGTAGGATCCCCATATATCCCATAGTCTATCTACTTAAGGGGGACCATAACTCTAAACCCCAAGCACTTCAATGACTGACGCGCTTCTCAGAAACCGTCACACCAGGAGCAGTTGCAGAAACCTGTGACAGCTTCCAAGCTTTCGGAATGGATGGAAGCTTGGCTGCAGACTACTCATGGGTTCGTTTCCCTACTTCCCCCCCCTATACTACCACCCTTAAGTTCCCCCTTGAATTAAGGCTTTCTTAGGGAACATTAGGCCTAATCTAGGTTAAGTAAGGGGGAACCTAGGGCGGGTAGCATAGCGGGGGGTAGTAAGGAAACCCCTAAACTACGGGTATCTTCGGATATCTTGGGTGCCGGGCCTGGAGCAGAAACTATAGCCATAAACCCTGGGTAAGGCCCCCACTCTGTAACAGTTGGAAAACAGTTATACCATACTTACTATATATATATATGTATATAGCCCTTAATATAGACTGTTACAGGGTGGGATTTGGACCTAAACCCTTAGCCCTGAATCACGAACCGCCTGGCTCAGTTTGTTGTGTTAGTCTGCAGCACGCAAAGATCGCAAAGCTGAAGCAAGAGCCGCAGACTTTGCACGAAGGTACTGTTGATACTAAATGTCCTGCATGACCTTGGTAAACATGGTACCACACGTCCCCTCTCGACCTGGTCATTGCTTCAGGCGTTGATACCCTAGCAAAGTATGCTTTCTGCAGAGCGTATGTGCCGGGTCAGCCCGATGATGCGCCTTTCAAAGTTGCTGTAATGGACATGCTTAAGCCGGATGCAACCGTCGGAGAACTGGCCGTTCTAACGCGACTGTTACATGAGGCGTACTCCATGACTGCTGCAGAGCTGCGGCAGTCAGTGGACCGCAGTGAGGATGCGCCAGCCAAGAAATTGGCTCAGCCAGAGCGTGCTGATCGCCTCAAAAGACAGCACGCCAGGTTGCCGGCTCAAGATTGAAGGCATCCTCGAACCCGCAGACAGGTTGGTGGTCCAGCAATATGAGGAGAACAGGGTGGCGCATGTAGAGCTCTCGCGTTGTATCAGTTAGGGTCATGCAAGTAGTTCTTCATCCACTGAATCACCTCCTTACCCGGAAGCGGTTTTGGCTTGGGAGGTCCCACGGCCTAAATCCTAGATCCTAAACCTTACGAAGCCCTAAACCCTAAATCCCGAGCCCTAAATCCTGAATCCTAGGCCCTAAATCCTAAACCCTAAATGCTAAACCCTAAATCCTGAACCCTAAATCCTAAGCCCTAAACCCAAACCCTCCTTGACCTGTGCGGGTAGAGTGTTTACGGTCTGCTGGTTTTGTAATTCTGTGGCTTGGCTCCAAGGTGTAAGACGATTTAAGGCTTAGGGCTGTAGGGTTGACGCGTGGAGAGGGTCAAACATTTGCGGTTAAGGTTTGGGTTTAGGGTTTCGGGTTTCGGGGGTTTGGGCTCCCTGAGACTCCGAGTACCCCAATTTTGAGGCTTTAGATACCAAAAACCATTCAGGTTGGAGTACTGGGACCCAACACCCAAATTTTTGAAGACTATAAACCCTAAACCCTGAACCATATTATTGGGAGCTATCGCCCAAATATTTGATAATCGCCCCCTTAGAAATTGGCATGCCCTTAGTTTCTTCAGCAGCATTTCGGCATCCACAGCAGCAAGGCACTGTACCGGGTTGTTCACCACGTTAGATGAGGTGTAGGGTTGAGGGGGTTCGTGTAACTCTAGCCCCCAAACCTTATGCCGTAAACCCTCAACCCAAAACCCTAAAGCCTAACAAGCCCTTTGAGCCCTACGCCCTAAGCCTTAAACCCTTAGCCTGGCTGAGCCGTGGGGCGGCATAGCCACGCCAAGATGGTCTAAGGTAGGTTTTTCTCGCATGGGGTTTAGGGTTTAGGGTTCAGGGCTTACCGTGCTTACCCTAAGCATCAAAACCATCCAAGAACCTTATATAGTAGGGTCTTTGGGCCCAAATTCCTTCAAATATGAATCCTTAGATGCTTAATGTAGACCCATGGTTAATAAATCCCCTGCTTTTAAGGGCCTTAATATTGGGATCCGTACTATAATCCCTATTCAGGGGATTTGATTTAGGGGTTTAGAATTAGGGCTTAGGATTTACGATTTAGAATAAAGGTTTCTTAGGGCTTCGGGTTCAGGGTTTAGCATCAAGGCGCACGGCTTTCCTACCTACGCCTCCAGCTGGCACCCTAAGGGTCCAAGGACCAGAATAATAGGGTCCCTTTAAAGGAGGGTTATTGGGGGATATGTAGGGATATATGGGAACTATATAGGGGTATATAGGACCCAAATAATAAGGTTTTAGGGCCCAAATACTATATCATTAATGGTATTTGGGGCCTAAAACCCTATGATTTGGGTCCTTGGACTCTTAGGGGCAGGGTTCAGGGCTGGGGGTTTAGGGTTTGGGGGTCAGGGGTTAGGTTGAGGGTTTAAAGTCTCTAGCTTCGGAAGGTTAAGGGGTCCTGGGATACGGATGGTTTAAGCCGTATTTAGCTTGTTGCTTCTTTTTTGTTGAGATTCCCTCCTGTTGGTGGGCACCGCTCATGACACCCTAAACACTGAACCTAAACCTTAAACCCTAAACCCTAACCCTGAACCCCCAAATGTCTCTAAGACGCAGCCTTGCCGGCCCAGGGGAACTACAACATGGAGTACTACCAGCTGGACATCAACAACTTAAGCCGCCTTTCAGGGTTTGCGGTTTAGGGTTTTAATCAGGGGTCAGGCTTTAGCTTAGGGTTTAGAGTGTTGAGTTGCGTCGACTTCTGCGAGGGGTTCGGTTATACGGGCTTAGATTGTTGGGATTAGGGCGGTGTACCGCGGTGTTTCTTCAAACGAGCGTTCCCTTGTCCAATGCAGGATACGGAAAACAAACACACTTTGTACCGGGGACTCTGGTTTGCGCAGATTCCTACAGTGCAGGGGTTGGAATTTACTTCCTCGTGGGTAGTAGGGAATAAGGGAATGTAATCCCTGTAGAAAATGTTCCCTAAACCCTTTAGTTCGGGATCGAGGTTTAGTGGATCTCGAGTTTTGCAGTGTGTTGAGCTGACCCTATACCCTATCTCTTGGCTCATTCCCTCTTGCAGGAACTGTGCCTGAAGGGTCTGAAAAAGAGGCTTTTACGATTCCTATTACCTTTTGCGGTAACGGTTACTGTAAGGGGACCCTATCCCTGATCCCTGAAATCTCTTTCAGGTCCCTACAGTCGGCCTTATATTGCCTTACATATTCTCGTCAGCGTCCCTTGTCGAGGTGCCTGACACCTGAGTTACGAGAGTTTGGGCTCAGTAGATACGCCTGACCCACAGGGTCCATGTAGGTATATGGGATATACTTGGGCCTTAAAGTAGGTATATGGGAACCCCTATGGGCCCTAAGTATATACCATATACCTACATGGACCCTTCGGGTGAATTCTAAAGCGTGTGCGCGGAGTTCCCGGCAGTTTGGGACCTCTCGTGCGGTCTTCAGGGCGCGTCCTATCCTCCAAGCTCATACGAGACGAGGGGTGTACGGCCTCACGTCTAAACCTGAAGCATTAGATTCCTATACCCTACCCCGTTTTAGGGTACCTAACTCTATGTAGGAGACACGTGACAAATAGTTAGGTGCCCTGAAAAAGGGGGTAGGATTTTCGAGGGTCTTGGTAGACCATGAACCCTAAACCCCTAAGACCCAAATCCAGAAAGCCTAGCCCCTAAACCCTCAATCCCAAGCCCTGAAGCCTAAACCCCTGAACCTATAATCCATACCTGAACCCCAAAACTATGTAGAATAATTGCCTTTTGAGCTATTTTGAGGGATTCGGGCCATTTTATTTAGCTTACCTTTGGGGTCCAGGTAAACCATAAACCCTAAACCCCTAAACCCCTAAACCCTACACGCGCAACTTTGTTTGAATCTGAGGTCTTCTCACCGTTCAGGAGCTGCGAAAGCTAACTCACTGGATGGACATGCCCCCATTGAGGCCCGAGGGCTAAGGGTCTTCGGTAAAAGGTTCAGCTTTTTTGGCTTCGAGTTTTGAAACTTAGGCCCGCAGCTCTAGGGCTTTTGGGTACTATGTTTAGGTTTTGGGGGCTTGTGGTTTTAGGCTGGGGGTATACGTGGAATTTGGGGTTCAAGGTTCACTGGTATTGGAGCATAGATTCTACGAGCTGGTTTTAGGCGTTAGGGCTCTCAGTTTATTGCGTGTGCAGTGTCCTTGCCCGAACCCCTAGGCCTAGTTTTCTGTCCATGCCCTGCCACGAGCGCTTCCGTAGAGGTAGCGCTCTGAACAGTACGTGCTACCCTATCCGATTTTGGCAGTCATCATGGGGCGGAGAAGAGGGGCTGAAAGATGGGTAGCAGTTAGATGCCGATAAGGTTCAATCTTTGTTTTTGCGAGGGCGATGCTGATGCGATATGGATAAAGGTTTTGACGAAACGGCCATGATAATGTTCTGGGGCCAACATTTTACAGCGGCTTTCCTAACTTCAGTATTTCAACATGACAAAGGCTGGCATAGTTGGGAGGAACCTTCCTTGTGCGCAGATCATGTTGTCCTTTGAAAGCAGTTTGGTCAAAGAATATCATCATCTAAACGACGCCTTTTTTGCTGAAGACCTTGATTTGAGGGTCCTAGTCCTAGACAGTAGCCGTTGATTCCTCTTGTGTGTGTTTCCATGAGAAGGTACACAGTGCATTTCATGGCCTGTACGTCAGTAATATTATTGTCCTGCATCTTGCTTTAGCGGGCCTGGGTTTTTTTATACCTACACTTGAGACCTCTAAGCGTTAAGTGAGTGCTATGAAGCATCTGCACTTACTTCTCCGGAAGGAGATGGTGTTGATACCCAGAATCTTGTGTCACCCTCTGTCCCCTTACCTCCTAAAGGATCTTAAAGATGAAGCCCCCAAAAATGACCCCTATATTACTAAATTTGGGAGGCTCCATGTTTTACATCGTTAAGGGGGTCTGGGTACATGTTGCACTGCCGTTGTTGACGAAGAACCTGCACAACCTGAAGTCCTTGCTGATAGATTCACAGCACTTTAGGCACCTTGAGCAAGGGTTTAGGATGGTTAGGGTTTAGGGTTTAGGATTTGGGGGCCCCATACTGAAGAGCTCCTTATACCTTAAGCCCCGGACCCTTGAAACTCAATTGCTTTTCCATGACCCGCACCTCCCCGCCATGCAGGGGAAGGGCTGAAATCCTTGAGTGGCTCCACAAGGACCATTACGGCGGATACCAAAAAATCCTGCATGACCCTAGGTACCTTGTACTTTGGGAATCATGGTACTGCAGTATACTAGGGGCATGCAGGGTTCTTCTCATCAACAGTATCACGCGGCTCCTGGATTTACATGCTTTGAGGAGTCCAGCTTACTATAGCCCCCCTCCAGTAGAAAGAATATGGGGTATATGGGACCTTATTCTGATATAGAGCAATTCCATATTCCATCTACTTAAGGGGGACTGCACATAGCATTCCCTAAGGGTCCAAGGATCCAAATAAAAGGGTTTTAGGACCCAAATACCATTAATATTATAGTATTTGTGTCCTAAAACCCTATTAATGGGTCCTTGGACCCTTAGGGATTTGTTGGTCCCAAATTCCTTGTATGATTCTGTTCTGAACCCATCCTGAAACCTACGCCCTACACCTGGGTACCGCGACTAGATTCCTTGAAGGGCATATAGCCCTAAGGGTCCAAGGACTCAAATAATAGGGTCCCAAAATTGGGTTCTAAGGGAACTATATAGGGATACTAGAGGACTAACTATATAAGGGTCCAAGGACCCAGATAATAGGGCTTTAGGGCCCAAAGACAACTAATATCATCGTATTTGGGCCCTACAATCCTATTATTTGGGTCCTATATACCCCTATATAGTTCCCATATATCCCTATATATCCCCCAATAACCCCCCCTTTAAAGGGACCCTATTGTTTGGATCCTTGGACCCTTAGGGTAGGTCTTAGGTGTAGGGACTAGGACTCCCCTTGAATATCTCGCCATCAGCTAACATGGTACTATGCCAAAAATCAGGGACCCCAGTATGGATTCCAACCCTCATTCTAGGGACCCCTAAGAAGGTATCCCTAATTTCTAATTTATGGACCTTGCCCCTCAGATTACATATTCGATGTTAGGTTGTGTGGGTGCTTGGGTACAGAGGGAGGTCTTACATTCTTCAGGGTTTAGCCAATGCTCGGCGTCTAGGGCATAGTGTGATTGCTGGCCTTGTTTAGGTCACAGGTCTTCTGTTGTTTTGGGTTGTTTCCTTTGCCCAAGAAATTCCTGACCCTGCAAGGAGGACTCAACTATCAGTTATTGGATACTTTGGCTTTCTGGGCATGGAGCTAGCTTCGAGGTAGCGACATTCAATGCATGGCACGATCGGCGCAGGGCTACCCCAGACAGTTCCGGGTTGGAGTTTGGGTCGGGGAGACCCTAAACCCGCAACCCGAAACGCTAACCCTAAACACCAGTCAGGGTGTTGCACGAGACCCCCGTCCCAGATAACTTTATATTTGGAATGTACACAGGGGTTTCCCAAAAGTAGGGGCACCCTCAAAGGGGCTTATAGGGGGTATATAGAGTTTATGGATTAGGGCTTAGGGTTTCCCCAAGTTAGGGATACACTTGGGGGTGCCCGTGATAAGGATCATAGTACTTCACAGGAGTCCCCTATTTTGGAAAAATACGAGCTATGATCAGTTCAAACAAGTGCCTACACGTTGTTCCATGCCAATCCCGGCGAGGGTATTGGGCCTGCCCTGCGGGTCCAAAATCCCAAGTACCTAACAGCAAGATATTCCAGCCCCCCCATATAATTAACACATGTAGAAGCCTAATGGTAGTTTCCCAAAATGATGGGACCCTAATATAGACAACACAATTTTTTTATTCCCTCTTATAAGGACACCAAAAGGTGCCCCTAATTTTGGGAAACCCCCAACTACTTACCAACATTATGCTCTGAGGTGCCTTATATAATTCTATTCGATCATCGGGTTTAGGGTTTAGGGTTTAAGGTTTAGGGTTTAGGGTTTAGGGTTCAGGGTTTAGGGTTCAGGGTTTAGGAGTTAGGGTTCAGGGTTTAGGGTTTAGGGTTTAGGAATTAGGGTTCAGGGTTTAGGGTTTAGGGTTTCGATCATCGGGTGCCTCAAAGAGACCTCAACCTGATGTTAGCTTTCGGTCTGTTAATAATGCAGGCCCAAGTGTTTTGGGGAAGATTTTTGTTTTCAAAGCAAGCACCTGAAGCCCTAAACCTAAACCAGCCCTACGTCCTAAACCGCGGTACTTGGACTTGCGTATCAAGGCCTAGGATTGAAGTTTGGAAGTTTGGATCCCTAGGATGCGATTTAGGGTTTAGGGTTTGAGTCTTCTGGGACCATGAAACCTCTATTCCAAGACGCTTTTTAGGGTTTAGGGAGGTTTTTTATGGCCAATCCAAAATCCAAAGTCCAAAGCCCTACGCCTGAATCCCCCCAAATTCCCTGGAAGAAGCCTAAAAGGGAGTGTATATATCACTGTCTCTCCTACATTCTTCCAGATTAGGATCCTTGTGCTCTTCTTGTGGTAGTTCCCATCAATTGGCGACCGCACTAGCGCTAACCAATAGCCCCTACACCTGCCAATATATACCCCAAAAATTAGAGTCTTCATCGTGGGGACTCCCACAACGGTACCCAGCCCCTAATTTTACGAAGCCCTAAGCCCTATAGAACCGCAAATAACCCCAAATGACCCAATATATACTTTTAAAAGGGACCCTAATTTCTTGAAACCCTCTTGTACAGGGTCCCAACCTAGGTACCCCAGTAGTACCCTCTTGCCCTTGTTATTTTGGGGTCTCCTTAGTAAAATTGAATAATAGAAAAAAGGGTACCCTTATTGCTAACGAGTTACTGGGGAACCTAGCAACAGGCACCCTGACTTTGAGAAACCTGTCCTTTCATCTTACACTCATCCTAAACCCTAAACCCTGAAACAGACCTATGACTGAAGCCCTTGTCCTTTATGTTCGGCAACCCAAGGCCTGAACCCTAAACCCTTGCGGGCTTAGGATGGTTTTGGGTTTATGTTTTTAGGGTTTCAGCTCTAAATCCTAAACCCTTGAGAGTTTAGGATGGTTTAGGGTTTAGGGTTTTTGGGTTTAAGCTCTAAATCCTAAAGCCCTTTAGGGTTAAGGATAGTTTAGGATGGTTTAGGGTCCAACCCCTAGGTGCTACGCACTAGTTGTACCATCTATCCTAGACCCTACAGCCTAAACCCTACAGCCTAGACCGTGGACCCAAAACCTTAAAGCCTCAACCCTAAACCCTACATCCTGAAGCCTAAACCCTAAACCCTAGACCTTAAATTCTAGACCCTAAAGCCTATACCCTAGACCTTGAAGCCTAAACCCTAAGCCCTACACCTTGCATCCTAGACCCTAAAGCCTATACCCCATCCTTGGAGAAATCTGCAAGTAGAGGACCTGTGGTCCGACCGTGCCGTCTTTCGGCTCGCCTCAAAGGGAGTCATTTAGGGTTTAGGGTCTAGGGTTTAGGGTTTAGGGTCTAGGGTTTAGGGTTTAGAGTTTAGGGTCTAAGCACCTTAAAGGGGGTGATCTAGGGGATCATATAGGGGAGTATTATAGGGGTTAGCAAGGATTGCTCATATGAGGGTTCGGGCATTTGGGCGACCGTGCGGTCTTTCGGCTCTTGATATGGGCTATAATCTGAACTCCTTAAAGTGGGTGATATAGGGGAGTAATATAGGAATTACTGAGGGGGGATACACGGAGTTAAGACGATAGCTCGTATAGGGGATAGGGGTTCGGGGTTTAGCGTTTGGGGATTTCGGGTTCAAGGGCCCTAAACCCTAAATTCTACACCTCAAATAGGGCCCAAGTATCCACATAAGAAGGGCTACAGTCCAGCATATTATAATCTGAATTGGGCTTGGTCCTGGGAGTTGGGATAGAGGGTAAGGCTTGAGGGGTTTGAAGTTAAGGGTTCAGGTTCAGGGGTCAGGGGTTTATGTTAAGGGATCGGGGGTTCAGGATTTAGGGTTGAGGGTTTTCAGGTTTAGGGCCAGTGCTTGAAGTTTGCAGGGTCCGAGGGTTCAGGAATAACCGCTGAGGGTCTCAGGTTAAACGTTTCGGGGTTTAAGGTTTAAGGGTCAAGGGTTCTTTTTGGGCTGCCAGTCTGTGCTGAATATGTAGGACTCCCAGGGCCTCAAGCTGCAGCCCCTAAGCCCCAAACCCGAAGCCCCAAGCGCTTGGGGTATTAACCTTGAACGAAATTGTACCCCAAAGCATCACACCAATCCGTTGCTCTTGAAGGCCACGCCTTCAACCATAAACGTTTCACCATCAATACAAAGAACCTTGAACCCCGTACGCCCTTGACCCCTTCCCTTCCTGCCCAAACCCTGTAAGCCAGCTTCCGTTATCTTGTCCATTCCTTCTGTGGGGATCGAAGACTATGAACCATACAAACTTTGTGCACCGATGTCTATTATTCACACCTACCTTGGGCTAGTTCGACTTGCGGCTTTTGTTCCAGATCACACTCCCTTACGCGCTAAACCTCAGACCCTAAACCCTTGAGGCCCTAGATCCTGAACCCTAAATTCTGTAAACCCTAAACCCTGGTCCCTAAACCCTCCCTTCCTGTCACCCCAGGTTCGCCGAGCGCCAAGCAAAGCGAAGCTCCGCTTCTTGCAGGAGCTTTCAGCTGTACCTCGACTTCGGCTACCATATATTTCCCTAAGCATCAAAACCACCCAACAACCTTTTATAGTAGGGTCTTTGGGCTCAAGTTCCTTTATAGTAGGGTCTTTGGGCCCAAGTTCCTTCAAATATGAATCCTCAGATGCTTGGGGTTTGGGTTTAGAGTTATTAGGTTTCTCATGGATGGGGCGCGCTGGTGCTGAAAGCACCCAGGCAGGCGCCCTGAACCGTATGATCCCACCCCCGCTAGCGCACTTTTAGGGTTTCCTGGATCTCCTGTCTTCTTGTTTGCTTTTTGCGCCTGTCTTTAACGGGTGCAAGGTTTGGGCTGGGTCTGGCTCGAGGAGCAAGGTTTGGGTCTGGCTCAAGGCGTCTGGTTTTCTGCAGATGGAGCCTTGGCTGGAGGCCTCCAATCCTGAACAACGGGTTCAACGACTTGGACCTGTCTACACTAGGCAGGTGCAAAGTTTGGGTTGGGTCTGGCTTGATGCCTTTAATTCTCTTTAGATTGAGCCTTGCTGGAGGCCTCCAATCTGAACGACCTGTCTACAGTCTAGATCAGGTGGGTGCAAGGTTTGGGCCTCTCGAGGCCTGTGACTTTCTTGAAAGTGAGAAGGCCGAACCTGCAAAGCGCGATGGAAAGGCTGAGCGATCGTGGGGCTCTCAGGCCTGGAGACCCAAAGGCTTTGGAGGCACTGGAAGGCTTTAGGAGGCTTGCAAGCTTGGCAAGCCTTCAGGCTCTGTGGCTGAGGGCGAAAGGCCCGAAAAGCTGGAACGATGGCGCACCCCGCCCCAAGGTTTGGGGTACCTTATTCTAAAGGCGACCTGACGGTTTACTCGCCAGCCACCTGCCGGATCTCCTCGAAGCCCACGGCTGGGTGCGGCTGGCAGCTCCGTTGGAGCTACCTCGCCTGCCTGCTTCGGTGCGTTCGCCCTGCTGGACGGCACCAGGCTCACTCACTCAGTTAAGTGTTTAGCGTTTCGAGGCTGGGATTTAGGGTTTAGGGCTGCAACTGCTAACAGCTAACAATCATGTTCGATTTTTCCGTGATATGGTACGGAAGATAGCAGCAAGCTGGTCTTTTGTTTGCCTTAAACAGCCCCGAAGTATAGATACGTGGACCCCGGGAAATCTTTATCCTAAACATCCTGAGCCAGTTCTGAGTTCAACGCAAAAACCTTTGGAGATATTTGGACGGTCTGGGCGGAGTAGATTGCAAAATGACATGAAGTTGCGAGCCAAACTGATGCGGAGATGAGAAATGCATTAATCATGGGAATAGCCTACAGTAGAGCTTGCAGCAGATTATCTTGGATCTTGCAACCGAGAACTGGGGGCTTTCGGATAACATGCTGCACATGCTGCTGTAGTGAATATAAGCTTGTCAGATCAAATAGATCGTCATGATACGAGAAAAGATGAATATAGCCCGGAAGTGCAACTTATAAGGCACTGTCGCCCATACCTTTGTGAGCATGGTTACAGGTGAGCCCAATGTTTGTCCTGACAAAGTTCAACACTTTGCAAGAAAAGAATGGGAGGTTGTCAACACACCCCTTCTATCATCCTGAGTTTGGACCCTTCCATAACCCTCAGTTATCCCGCAGGATAAGGAGAACACACCAGATGACCCAGAAAGATTGTCTATCCTTAACATTCGACCCATGACTCGAGTTGCTTTTCATTTTGGCAGAGGCTGGTGGTAAATGCGGTGCGTGCATGAATCAATGTAGATTCCTGCAAACAAGGCTCGACAACGCCATGCGGAAGTGGAGGAGGAAGCGGAAGAAGAAGAGGATGATGACGAGGCCACTCCGGTCGTCTCCCCCACGGACTATTACAGGGGTGAGAGTTAAAGTGCATTGTATAATTAGTGGCAATGCACGGGATCCATTCCACTGTTCCCGACTTAGCATGAATAGGCTGGTGGGCCGCTTGGTTTTTTGGACAGCGCAGCTTCATGTTCGATGAAAGTTTCATTTGGACCCTAATTCAGCCGTAGGTCCTAAGCCCAAGATGTACCAGGCGGAGATGATATGACATATGCCAGGTCATTCCTCGCGTTTTAGGAGCTGTAGCAAGATTAGGAGCTGTAGCAAGACGAAACATTGCGAGAGCAACGCCCTTGTTTATGGAATATACCTTGAACCATATGTATCCAGTTCCAAGGAACCCTGGTTTTATTCAGGATACACGGTTTAGGGTTTAGGGTTTAGGGATAGCTTCCTTTAGCCAAAACCCTACATCCTAAACCTCGGTTGTGGGGTACGTGGGATCCCAGAAGGCCTGGCTATTGTTCTTCTCTGCGACACCTACTTACAGGTGTAATTAGGGTCTTAACTCCGTAAAAGGGGGGTTATATAGGGAATTATCTAGGCAACGATTGTAGGGGTTGTGAAGGGGATATTAGGTCCCTAAACCCCAAAACTTAAACCCCTAAACCTACTGGGATTTCAGACTATAGACCATTTTAGCTACTGTGAAGGCTAAATGGCCCCTTGGCAACCCCACTTTCGACAGTAGCTCGTATCAGCCAAAGGGTTTAAAGGGTTTAGGGTCTTTAGGGTTTAGGGTTTAGGGCATAGGCCAGGAAGACCAAGGGACTACTACAAAGGGACATAGGCGTCCTCAAGGGAACTAGTATAGGCTAGTCCCTAACATTTTCACGAACAAGAACGCAAATCAACTAAGCAGTATATGGGAGGTTTTGACTCCAGTCAAGGTTCACGCGGCCAAGGGTCATACATTTAGATCTTACGTCTTTATGGTTGTGTTCGAGAGAACATGCTGGAAGATGGGGTGGATGCAGGATGAACCACCCTTAGTCCTCAAAGTCCTAGTAACTAGTAGATGCAGCAGTTGAGGGGCTGTAGGGGGTGCAGGATCTTCTCCATCAAGGATTGATCATCAACGGTTGTATGGCCACACTTTGATTTTAGTTCCGGAAAATGTCAACACTGCAATTGGACTCCGACGTACCTGAGTCTTAGATTGTATTGTCAGCACGTGAAACAAAAAGATATTCACGCCTATGGGAGGATCTCAGTGTGTTTGTGAAGCAGACATGTGGTTGCTGGGGGGATGGGTGCAAGAGACCTTGGACGAACAGCGGTTTTGTTTGCAAAGCTGCCGCCACTATCTGTTGCACATATATTCTGCAGTGCTAGGACGAGAGAAAGCCATCCATGTCACTAACATTGCGTGGCGTTCATGATTTGCAAGAGCCAGCTGTTGCTTTGACGTGTGCATGTTCATATTCGTTCTCCGTGCAAGGGTCACTACTCAGCGCCTTTGCCTCCACTGATGGTGATACAAGCTGAACAGTTTTGGCAGCAAGGATTGTAGCAACAGAAGCTTAATGGACCTTTGCATTGTAGGGTTTTAAGTTTAGAGTTTCGAGTTCCCATTGCTATCTCGGAATATTTGGGCCGCACTCTTCTTTGATTTGGTAAAGATCCTAGCAAAGTTAACGGACTTGCCCACCCAGGGAACTTCCATTGAAGACAACTCCCGCAAACGTTGAGCTGGTTCATCTCTAAATCATAGGTATTATGGTTTAGAGCTTAAACCCAATGCTTAAAATCTGTGAGCCCCAAACCCTCAACCTTAACCCTTGAGCCGTATACGGGGACGTAAGCAACATGCAGGTCGCGAAGCCAACTGCCAGCACAGTCTTCGTGGAAGACGATGGTTCCTTGGCTGCTTATGCTTTTCGATCCTCCCACATATTAAGACAGCCATTGGCCATTGGATTCCCTAATAATTAGGTTCCCTTTTAATGGGGATATATAGGGGTATATACAGTAGGGGTATTCAGGGTTTAGGATTTAGGGTCCAAGTACCCAATAATTAGGTACTTGGGTATTGGGTAATAGTAACTATAGTACATGTTTTGGGTAAGTACATGAATATCGGGTACTTGGACCCTTAGGGAAAAAGACCCTGCTTAGAAAGACAGCCCTAGGCCCTAAACTAAATAACCCCTATAACCCTTGTGGCTTCCATGTTCTTTTCCATCATCCCCATGTTACCCCAAGATATACGACTTAGAAAGAAAACGTGTTGCAACATGTTGCATCTCACTTTCGGAGTGCATGGTTTATAGGGTTGGAGCCAGGTGATAGGATGTGATCTTCGGGGTTAGGGCTAGGTTTTAGGGTTTAGGGTTGGGGCTAGGTTACAGGATGTAGTATTCAGAGCCCAAACTTGTGGATAGAGAGCTCATGGGTTGGGATGGAGGGGTTTAGGCGTTGGGCTTCACACTTTGGCGTCAACCGCGCGGGGGGTGGGCAGCGACATTGGCATAAAACAGCTGGTTTTGGTTTGAAGTCAAAAAAAAGCCTCAAACCCAGCCGCTAAGGATCTGCGATTCTGATGGAGTACGACATGTTCGTGGAGCCTTGATAGGCGAACGCCTCTTGCAGTGACGAAGCCAAGCTTATGCACAGGGCCGAGTGTTTAGGATCACCACTTGATAGAATCCTCAATGGGGTTCATGTTTTTTCCCAAATAAAGGCACAAAGGAACCGTTCGATTTCCTTTCGCGGCTGAAGTAGCATGTCTTCGGTGGGACATTAGCGATGCAAGAATCAGAAGAGTTGTCAGAATAATCCTGTATAACTGCTAGAACTCTCGATGGTCTTCCCCAAATCTTCCCGTCAATCTTTTCGGGATCCTGCCTTACACACTCCCCTGAGTTTGAACATGCAGTTGTTGCTCTCTGTTCTTCCCACTCACGGTGCAAGAGGCGTGGGGGTACAAACCCAACCATACATAGACAGACTTTGATGTATCGGAGGTTTCTGAGATTGATACCCCGCATTCTTTTGGCAGGGTTGCACTGGCTGGTGTATTGGGACCCGTATTCTGAGAAACCCTCATATTGGAGTCTGATTGGCACCTTCCTACAGGACTGAATGGAC
This sequence comes from Symbiodinium pilosum, assembly GCA_905231905.1. Classification (NCBI taxonomy): domain Eukaryota; class Dinophyceae; order Suessiales; family Symbiodiniaceae; genus Symbiodinium; species Symbiodinium pilosum. The sequence continues at coordinate 51,552 of CAJNIZ010010558.1, read as the reverse complement.
CTCACAAGACATTACCGAAAATGATTAGTGTCCTTCCCCCTGAAGGCTTTGAGGTATAATGCTGCAGGGTCGATTTCGTCCTGAAGTTTCACTCTTACCTAGCCGTGCGGAAGAGGCAAAGGCTTTTTCGGCGAATGAATTCGTCGAGACGATAAGAGCAGTGACCGAAACATCCTTAATGAACCCTAATAAGCCATATGAGCTATAGTCTAAACTCCTTAAAGGGGGTTATATAGGGGATTTTACTGGGGATTACTTTCGGGGTTAGTAAGGGGGATACTAGGAGTTTAGACAATGGTACATATGGTAGTTTCCCAAAATAAGGGGACCCCAATATAGATCCCAAAATACTATAGTCCTTATTGTGGGGACCCCCAAAAAGGTACCCCTAATTTTGGGAAATCCGCCTATCTCCCTTCATGGCTTCCTATTTGGAAAACCCTAAACCCTAAACCCTAAACCCCTAAACGTCGGGAGTCAGACTTTGGGGTGGTCCCCACGGGATGCTAATGCCATCATTTGCCAACAGGTAAGTGGAGGTTCAGAGCGGGTTTAGGGTTTAGGGTTTAGGGTTTAGGGGTTTAGGGTTTAGGGTTTAGGGGTTTAGGGTTTAGGGTTTAGGGGTTTGGGGTTTAGGGTTTAGGGTTTAGGAACGTATATCCAAGTGTATAGCTAGCAGCTGACAGTCACAGTCCAAGTATAACCGGGACAGGGGGAGTGTGGCGGGTTCAGAAGTAGGCTTAAGATGCGGTAATATACTTGGCTTACAGTTACCCTGAACCGGCAAGTAGTTCGCCATTCTTACTGTGGGGGAGTGCAGGCTCTTCTGAGGATTCTTAGGCTTTCAGAAGCTTTGAGTCATCTAACTGCAACGGGGAATGTCCTGATGTAGAACTTGGGGGATTGAAGCCTTAATGTTGCCAAGCTGTATTCGTCCGAAAACCATGCCCCCTTTCTAAGAAGCCAACGAAGAATTATGTGAGTTTCTCAAACCGATCCTTGCCTCACAGCTTTGCATCCCCCGATCCAAAAGTAGGTAACATGATGGCCCAATAAGCAGAGTCCAAAAGGCATTCTTCTACATGACGTTGGCTTCTGGCTGTGGTTTTGGTGAGTGCATGTAGGGTTCCTCAGGCCTCAGGAATACCTGAACCCCAAAAGTATATAGAATACGGGGCTTGTGGGCTATTTTGGGGGATTTGGGGCTATTATTTTACCTCAGGGGGACTATACCCTAAACCCTAAACCCTATATTCTTTCTACTTAAGGGGGACTATACCAACTGGTGGGGTCCAGGTATTGGTAAGTGTTCACACTTTTTGGGTCCAATTTTGGGCCCTGGCACCTTGCATTTAACAGCCCTTTGAGCCCTAAGCCCTAGGGTTTAGGCGTTAGTGGTTTAGGGTTTAGGGGTTTAGGTTTAGGGCACAACACATTTTTAGTGGTTTAGGGTTTAGGGGTTTAGGTTTGCCACTATGGGCTATTAGACCCTAAAATTCCCTATTAGGACTCCATTAAGGTTAGATTAAGATAGCCTTAGTTAAGGTCTAATAGCCCATAGTGAGTGGTAGGGCACCACACATGTTTAGGATTCCGGATCCCCCCACCTCAGCGATCTTGGACGGCAAAAGGCCTCCGAGCAAAGGCGCACAGAAAAGGGCACGGCAAACTCCCTGTTTAGGGTATAGGGTTTAGGGTTTAGGGTTTAGGGTTTAGGGTCAGGGCGCCAAAACTCCCTGAGGTAAGGATTATCTTACCCGAAGATATACAAGGATGGCTAGTTTCTAGTTTGATTGTAGGTGCACTTCTTACTTACAGGATGTTTGCTCGCTCCCTGGGTAGTCACTGGTTTTCGAGGTTTGAATGCTTCAAGGTTTGGGATATAAAGTCAGGCAGGGTGGGCCAAGCGCTTCCAATAATACTAGGAGTTTAGACTATGGCTTATATTTGGAAATACAGTACTCAAAGTATCTTAAGAGGCTAAAGAGTTCCCCCGCCCAGAATGTCTGAACATGAGGGCCATAGAAGCCGGAAGTGCCAGTCCCCTAATCCTTCTCCATAGGGATCCAAGTAGCCCAATGTAGATAATAGTTACAGACTTTTGGGTCCAATGTAGATATTATTTGTGCACTTGGATCCCTAGGGTCTGCAATCCCATATGGTAGGCTAGGTTTCGGGTTTAGGGGTTTAGGATTCTGCGATTTAGGGTTTAGGGTTATGGTGTTTTTTGGGAGTCCTTGATATCCGACAGGCTTTGAACTGTAGCGTAGCCAAAGGGGAACAATTTGGGCAATCCCCCATATCTCAGTAAGGAAAGGCCGCTAAAGAGTGGCTTAGGATGCCCTGAGCCCTAAACCCGGACCCCTTTAATAAACCTTCTAGCACCCCCTTAAGTAGATAGAATATGGGGTATATGGGAATCTTACTACAATTTACCCAAAACCATAAACCATATTCTATCTACTTAAGGGGGACTATAGACCCTAAAATCTAGGGCTCTAGGGTTTGGTCTAATCCACCTAGTTCCTCGAACAAACAAATGTGCGAGGCATGCTTCAAAGTTTTTGGGGACCACATCAATAGGGGACAGAACCCCCCTAAACCCTAAACCCATAGGTTATGTAGGGTCCAGGTTTGCCAAAATGGCGCTGAACGGAGAATCCAAGTCCTCTTGCTGAAGCCCCACAACTATAGTTCCCCCTTAAGTGCCTAGACCCTCCTCCTACCCTCTATTAGGGCCTAAGTACCCCTATTGGGGACCATATATCCCCAATTAAGGGTACAAGGAAGGTCCTGGTGGATAGAACATGGGTTTGGGTATATTGTAATAAGATCCTCATATACCCCATATTATTTCTAATTAAAGGGGACTATGAACCCTAAACCCTTTGGCTCTCAAGTATGCGCTAGCAGCAATGTGCTTGATGATCCCTCACCTTTTTCGTCAATTTGCCTAAGCCCTTAGCCCTAAAACCCAAGCACTAAGCCCTGAAGCCTGGATGTCTTACTTGGGAATGCTGCTGTTGAAAAGGGGTTTAGGGTTTAGGATTTGGAGTTCGCCAGTTGAAGAGACAACACAGTCTTTCCAAGTTGTTGCCAGACCCATCCGTCCGAGCTTGTAAGCAATGGTGCAAACCTGTCATGGCTAATCTCCTCCCTTGATTATACCAATCCGTCCCCTGATTTCTACCCCCCCCCCTCCCCAAAAAAAAGAAGCCCCTACACACATGACATGAGCTATAGTCTAAATTCCTTAAGGGTGGTTATTTAGGGGATTACATAGGGGAGTACTATAGGGGTTCTTAAGGGAGTTAGAGGAGTTTAGACTATAGCTTTTTAATCCATTCTGCAAGACCTTCTCACTGTGGTAGCATAATACCCAAGGTTCTTTCACCTGGATTCACGCAGTTTTTCAGTCACTTCATTACAAGTCTCAGCACGACATGTGAGATCAGGCAGACTTGTCATGGGACCTTTAAACTCTGAACCCTAAACGCTGGACCTCCTGCATGGCCACAGCCCCTGTGGAATCGTTAGTGGGCACGTCCTACATGACCATGACTCTTGTGAATCCTTCTTGGGGTTCCCGAAATAGCCATGACCCATGTTCCTAGTGTAGCTACCTTCCCATAACGACTGTAAACCCTAAAGCCCTGTACCATCCACGCCGTTTAGGGTTAAGGGTTTAGGGTCATGTTCCAATTTCTTGTAAATGTGATTCTCCACCACCGGGGTACTATCCCTAAACTCTCTACCCTAAGCCCCCAATATATAGTCCCCCTTAAGTAGATCGAACATGACTGTGGGTATATTCTAAGAAGATCCCCACATACCCCACATTCTATCTACTTAAGGCAGACTATATACCCTGAACCCTAAATCCTAAACCCCAAACCCTAAACCCTATTTTCTATCTACTTAAGTTGGACTATAACCTTACCTGTTAAGTAGCTCGTCAGCCGTCTCGCCGTTTTTGCCATGGCCATCCAGCCTGAGTTCGAGTATGAGGACCGTTAAAATGCCAAATCTTCACGCTCAACCCTAAACTCACTACTTAATAGTACTATAGTAGGGTATAAACTCACTACTTGATAGTATTATAATAGGGTATAAACTCACTATTACCCTAGTATCATAATCGTGTAAAACTCATTATTTAATAGTATTATAATCGTATTATAACAGGGTATATGTTGGGGGTTATATTAGGATAATGGAAAGCAAGATGGACACTGCTATCATTATCTTAGGGTATGTGTTGGGAGATATATTGGGATAATGGAAAGTAAGATGGAAACTGCTATACGGGGTTTAGGGCTACATCTTCACGCTCAACCCTAAACTCACCATTATAATAATAGAATCATAGCGTATATATTGGGGGTTATATTGGGACAATGGAAAATAAAATGGAAACTGCTATACAGGGTTCAGGGTAAAATCTTCACACTCAACCCTAAACTCAATATTATAATAGGGTATATGTTGGGGGGTTATATTGGGATAATGGAGAATAAAATGGAAACTGCTATTTAGGACTTAGTTCTGAATCTTCGCATTCAACCCCCCAACCCTAAACTCAACAACATAAAAGAATAATAGGGTATGTATTGGGGAGGGTGGGGTGAGTGTATATTGGGATAATGGAAAATAAAGTGGAAACTACTATTTAGGGCTTTGGGCTACGCATTCACACTCAACCCTAAACTCACCATTATAATAGAATCATAGCGTATATATTGGGGGTTATATTGGGATAATGGACAGTAACATGGAAACTGCTATACAGGGTTTAGGGCTTAACCTTCACACTCAGCCCTAAACTCACTTATTATATTAGGTTATATATTCGGGGTTATACTGGTAACATGGAAAATACCATGGAAACTACTATTTAGGGTATAGGGCTGGATCTTCACACTCAGCCCTAAAGGGTTGGGTTTGGGGTTTAGGGTTGAGGGTTTAGGATAAACTCTAATAAATCCCCAAACAACAGGGTTAAGGGCGGTATATCCCTAAGGGTCCATGGACCCAAATAATAGGGTTTTGGGCGCCAAAAACTACGATGTTCATGGTACTTGGACCCTAAAAACCTTTCATTTGGGTCCTTGGACCCTGAGTGTCAACCCCAAACTCTAAGCCCCGAAACCCCCTAAACTAAAGCGTGTTACCGCATCGCAGCTGTGAGGTATGTACTGCATGTACCTTGGGGTCTTGAGAATCAAGTTCTCTAGGGATGGATTGGCGAGGGACAGGGGAGATGGAGAGTCATCTACCTATGTAATGCTAGCCGCTTGCTACATAGTTGACCATCAGCTGTCCTGAGACCCTGTGACTGCTGAATTAAGTTCAAGGTCTCTCAAGATCATGAGTCTGATTCTTATGTCACCAGGAACGGCATAGCACAGTCTTATTGTCTCTCGCTCCTGAAGAACAACCTTCGGATACCCTTAGGGCACACCTCTACCTGCCGCCCTGAAATCAATTCCTCAGAACCCCAGAATCCCCCTGATCCCGACCCCTAGATGCTTCAATAGGAGTCATTCGCGCCCAAGTTACATCGCATTTAGGTATTGTGGCCTCTAGGAGAAGACGCTACATGTTACATATTAGAGAATGCAGTTTCTGGTTTTGCGGAGGACGAATGGGAGGCCTTCTTAGAGAAGACTGACCCGAGGTCGCAGAGCGCGGGAGTTTACTTGGAGGGTCAGGGGGACTTCGTAAGTAGGTTAGTAACCCCTATAACCCATATAGTAACCCTAATTATTCCCATTATTAACCTACTTACTAAGTCCCCCTGCCCCTAAACCCTAAGCCTTAAACCCTAAACTCTAACCTACTTACTAAGTCCTCTGACCTTCCAAGTCGGGCTTATTAGGGGTGTGAGTTCGGGGCCTGTAGGGTCTCAGGCCTAAGGCTTTGGAAGCAAATTTCGGCCAGAAGTGATGAAGGTTTAGGGTTTAGGGTTTAGGGTTTAGGGTTCAAAGCCCCATGCCCAATGATTCCCGCAACCCTAAAATCTAAACCCTCTCATAAGGATTAGCAAAGCAGGAAGTGGATAGAAGCATTGCAGCCTCCTCCTTACCTTCAGTACTCTTTCTTTGTATAGGCTCAGAAGGAAAGAGCAGGGACCCTAAACCCTAAAGGGCCTACCCTACACCCTAAGAGGCTTCCCCTAAACCCTAAACCTTGGGATCCAAAGCTAGGGTTTAGGATACCAGGGCATCTTTAAACATATTTCGTGTGGGTCCAGGGGGGTTGTCATGAGCTGTCTGCATAAAGGTTAGAAGTTGGGTACTGCCCCCACCCAGTAACAGTCTATATTAGGGGTCCTATTAAGGGCTATAGATAACCATATTATAAATATTATCCAACTGTTACTGAGCGGGGGGAGTACTGAAGTTAGAAGCTAGGGTTCCGGGTTAGGTTTGCCTAGACACTCCAGTGTAGTACTCTTTTTGGAGGCTTCTGATTGGGCTGCACTGAAAACCCCTAAAAGGGAACTGCATTCCAGTGCCTGGGTAGAGCTCGAGATGGGTGTGGATGGTTTAGGGTTTAGCGTTTAGGGTTATGCAGGAAATGGGCTGGTTGAAGTGTGCCTGTCTGAAGGAACATGGGTAATTACTTGGATCCCTCGCGACTTTAGGGCATCTACAATCAAAGATCTACATCAAACATAATGGATTATGACCGGCAGTCCCACCCCTAAACCCTAAAACTCCAAAGCCCAAACCATGACCCGAAAAGATGCAAAGCTACAACCCCATCTGCTCGATCATCAAGGGGGGCTTGGGATTTGGTAGTCTAAGGTTCAGGGCTTATCTACCCAAGGGAAAAATGTGCTATAACCAGGTTCTATTCCTTCTAGTGTTTCATACTATACCTCCCCACGCCCTAGACAAACCCTACACCCTAAACCCTAGACCCTAAAACTACCTAGGACCTTACGTCTGAGAGGCTAATCTCTTCAAGCTTCGAATGACAGTGGCACAGCCGAACCTTGTGAACCTAGACCTGCGTACCTTTCAGGTAGTGATATGGGTGGTTGTCAAAATTATGGCCCCTTTCTGGGTACCCTAAATACTAGTTGCCATACTATAATAGGGATCCAAAAAGGGACCATCATTTCGACAACCACCCGAATATAGGCTTTAGTCTCAGCGCCTTAAACGGGATTATATAGGAGAGAATTATAGGGCTTATTAAGGGGGAACCCATGAGTTTAGACTATAGCTCACATAGGAACCTCAGACATAGCAATCACCATTATCATAGCACTTAGTGAGAGCAATGGTCATGAAAATGGCTCTTGCAGTAGCACAGCCGACGGCAGCAGCCCATAAAAGAAATGCTACAACCAAAAATATTGGGAACATGAATAAAGCTAAGCTGATACTCACCCTCCTCCGCACAAACTTGGGCAACCCCGCCCCCCCCTGAATATTGGGTCTGTCCCCCAATACACGTTTACAGCTTGTGGGAGGGGAATATTCGTTTTCAAGCCGTAATTGATTAAAAAAAAGCGGCAAAGGCCGTTGTGCTAACATTGCTGCAGGAGCCCAATCACCTCCATAAGGGCCTCTTATACTCAGGATTATACTGCTAAGCCTTGAACGGAAATCCTGTCACATTCCTTAGAGGAGAACCCCCACCATGTAATAGTGGCATAATGGGAATATAAAAGGACCCGAATATAATCCGTATTGTCACCTGTATGCGCTGGGGGGTCCACCTAACTTATTCCCCATCCATCCACACGGCTTCTGAGGCCGGTCACTTGTAGAGACAGCCCCAGATGCGCTGTTGGACTTGGTTGCTGTTAAGGAACTTAGTTTAAGTTGCTATAATAAGGAACCCCTATTATTTGCTATATACACATAATATGGTAGCTTAATTCAAGTTTCTTAACAGCAACCCAACAACCCCAGATGCGCTCTTGGAAGGAAACGTCTCGAGAAGAATTTTCAGACGTATACCTGGAGTTTCGGCGTCGATGAGGTCTCAGGGCCTGGGGAAGCGCGTGCTGTTGACGGAGAAAATTCTACACCACCTGAACCCTCAGGGTCCAAGGACCCAAATAAGATTTTAGGGCTCAAACGCCATGAATTCATAATGAAAAACCCATTATTTGGGTCCTTGGACCCTTAGGCCCCATACACCGGACATACACCGCTATCAAAAATCAGGTGGTGTGGGATTTCTTCTATCTACAACACGTCAGTATACTGGGGATCCTAAGTGGGCCATGGTGACAGTACATAGAACTCAGAAAGCTGCCACATGACTGACGCGGCTTCTAAGTAAGGGTTTTTGACAAACATACCATGCCTTGTGGTTTTGTCAACTGTTAAGCTTATTCATGTTTCCGGAGCCATCTACTGTGAGCATAAACGCTTATGAAAGGCCATTGGCCCTTGACGAACTCATATTCATATGTCTAGTTTCTAGGTTTGGGGATAGGACCTTAAGACCCCAACCCCTAAAACCCTAAAACCCTAAACCCAAAGCTCTGAACCCTAAAACTCTTTATCCTAAATCAGAAAGCCTAAACCCTAATCAAACTTTATGGCTCAGTGGGGTTTCGCTTTTTTCAGGTTGAGGGACGTTTACGCAGGTGCCGTGCATGTCTCAAAACCGACGGTGATAGTAGCAGGACCTTTTTGGAAATA
>CAJNIZ010010558.1:29988-42783 GCA_905231905.1 Symbiodinium pilosum | reverse complement strand
TCCGTTGGGTCATTCCCCCCTACAGCAATTGTTAACACAAGGTGTAATAGCAGTTATAATGGCCCCCTAATAAGGCCCCCTTTAAGGACAGTTACTGGGTGGGGGAATGACCCAAAGCTTCCGAAACTTCTGCCCTTCTAGGGAGGACCTGCGCAGGGAATCGCCATCTGTTTGCAGGCTCCTGTAAGAAAACACGAACCCGAAGGGCCGAGGTACCTCTACTTGAAAGCGTCTCGTCTGCAGATATCTTGGGCCTGTGAATCCGGTATTCGGTTTGGACCACTTAGTATTAGTGGAAGTTACTAGGTTGTTCTTCGAGCAATCCATGTTGAGGATACCTCCGCCAGCTGTTTCTTCTCTGCTGTGAGAGATATGGTCCGCAATCCTTGAACCCTAACCTTCCAAGAAGCCCTAAACCCTAATCCCCGGACCCTAGACCCCCGAAACCCTAACATGACAAATTGTGGCTTGTGTGCTTCGGGTATCTACCCAGAGACCCAAGATCCCTTCAGCAAGGAATGCCTCAGCACAAATAGTCCCGCTTAAGTAGATAGAATATAGGGTTTAGGGTTTAGAGTTTAAGATTTAGGGTTGAGGGTTTATGGTTGATACTAACAATCCTGCATTGCATGACCTATGTATAATACAGGGCACCAGAAGTCCCAAAGGTATAAGGTACCCAGGGTCATGCAGGATCTTTAGTGTCCACCGGTTGGTACTAAGAATTCTGTATGACCCTAGTATACAAGAGTACCATAAGTCCCAAGGTAAAAGATACCTGGGGTCATGCAGGAGTTTTAGTATCCACCGTTTCATGCTAAGAACTCTGCATGACGTTAGTATAATAAGGTACCGTAGTTGCCAGGGTATGAGGTACCTAGGGTCATGCAGGGTTTTTTAGTATCCACGGTAGTATAAATCATTCCCGGAAATTCATTTCTCCACCACGCTGGCCTCGTAAAACAGTCCTCCTGCCCTCTCCGCTTCTGCGCAGTACCCGGAGGATCCAGGTACTCAATGATTTGGTACTTGGGTTTAGGGTAATAGGGGTTTAGGGGCTAGGGTTGGGCTTTGGGTAACAGTACTTAACGTACAGGTTTAGGGTAAGTATATGATTATTAGACATTGGATGCTTAGGGGTACATGTACGCGAGTAAGATGACCCTTTGTATGTCGAAAGTTGTGTCTTGGGCATGTATTCCTTAAAGCACAGTAAGATGCCCCATACATGTTCGGGAATACTTGTATGTAAGGGATACTGGAGTCTCCGGGTATATTTCGCCGGGCAGGACGATGACGGCTTCACGCGAGACTGCGTCCAGCTGGAGGCGACTTTACAGTTTAGCTTTTGGGACCTATATCTAGAATTCCAAGCTGTTCATGGTACTAGCTCATATGCCTATCATAAGCATGTAGTATTCTAGGGGGATGTCCAAATGAACATTGCAGTATGCCTTATCTGATTAAACAAGCTTCCTCACCTCTGAGCCCACGACTAACGTTTCTTCTGCGTCTCTAAATCCTAAACCTTGGAATCTAAACCCCTAGCCCCTCATCCTAAATCTTCATCGCTAAGCCCTAAACTGCGGGGCGGATAACCACCCTACTTCCTACACCCCAGTACAAAAATCCGACACCTTACTCGCTAAACCTTACCCAAAGGGTCCATGTAGGTATATGGTATATACTTAGGGCCCAAAGGGGTTGCCATATACCTACTTTAAGGCCCAAGTGTATCCCATTTACCTACCTGGACCCTTTGGGTTACTCGCTAAACCTTAAACCTCGGGATGGACCCCGAATGTCCGGAGGTGCCTACGAGGCGGGAGACTGAACCTCGACACGTGCAAGCCAAGCTAACGCGCCGACCTTGGAGTGTCCGGAATGTAGACGCCACATTTAGGGATAATGGAAAAGAGAATGGAAACTGCTATTATGGTTTAAGGTTGAGCGTTCTGGGTTTAGGGTTTTTAGGGTAGAAGAATTAAGGGTTTTAGGGCTTTGGCATTGAAATTAAATGGAGAATCAAGTAGAAAAGAACATGGAAAAATATCATGGGAACTGGGATGATGTCGGGCATTATAGGGATTACTAAGGTACTGGGGTGCTGTTAAGCCATTTAAATTAAGCTGCCATACTGGGTATACATAGTGATTAATATGAGCCACAGTCAATACTCGGTTGTAAGGAATTTTGTATGCGGTGGACATGTTGAGCAATCACAGTTTGGGCATAAAGCCCATGTAGAGCAACGGGACCACCTGAAAAGCGACACCCCCAACTTGGCGTCCATTAGCTTGTATACCGAGTTTCGACCATAGCTTATATGATTTCCCGGACACAGTAACTTAAATCAAGTTCCTTAGCAGAAATCCAGTTTAGGGTTTTGCATTGAAATTAAGAAGCTTACTAAAGCCAGGATCCTATAGGTTCCTTGTATGAGTATACAAGGATCCTATAGGACGGTTTACGGTTTTAGGGTTTAGGGTTTAGGGTTTAGGGTTTTAGGGTTTAGGGTGTTTAGGGTTTAGGGTGTTTAGGGTTTAGGGTGATTTGGGGTTTAGGGTGTTTAGGGTTTAGGGTATTCAGGAACCTGCACCACATATGAAGGTTTCCATACATAAGCGGCGAACATAGGCCCAGCGGGCATAAGCTTGAAACCTTGAGAAGTGGCCACTGTTGCAGGCTTAAACCTAACTGTTTATCAAGAAGCTCTAGATGCCTCCTATTCCGACCCTAAGCCTTCCTCTAACCCGCAGTTTTTGGTTTAGGGTTTAAGGTACAGGTTAGCAGCAGTGCTGATCGCACTCCTAAATTGCCAGGTATAAGACGTTAAGCCGTCCAAAGCTCCACAACCCCAATTCTCAGAACCCTTCAAAGCTTCAACAAGAAGCCGCCAATCCCCCAAGCCCTGAGTGAACCCCCAATCCCTTCCAATTCCTTGAACCCCAAAGGGATGTAGAATTAATGTTCCTTGTGTTTTTTTTCTTATGGGTTGTGGGCCGTGGTGTGCCAGACTTTGGGGTAGAGGCCGCCTTAAGTAGGTAGAATATGGAAATGCCCAATACCATAGTACGATCCCCATAAACTTCACATTCTATCTACTTAAAGGGGACTATAGCCCTAAACCCTATAAACCCCATGTTCTATCTACTGAAGGGGGACTATAGGCCTAAACCCTAAACCCTATACTCTAATCCCTACACCCTAAACCTACTTAAGCCCTGAACCCCAAACCCCCCTAAACCCTAAGCATCAAAATCATTCCAGAAACGTAGGGTCTTTGGGCCCAAATTCCTTCAAATATGAATCCTTAGATGCTTAGGCTAAACCCTAAAGGGGACTATAGGCCCTTGTACTTTCCCAGGTCGCGCCACCTGAAGTTGACGGTGCACGGCGAAGATGCAACTAGAATTCAATTCCCTAACCTATGCCCTATTAGGGTTTAGGGTTTAGGGTTCAGGGTTTAGGGTTTACTGATTAGGGTTTAGGGTTATCCGTAAGGGTCCAAGGACCCAGCTAATAGGGTCCCTTTAAAAGGGTTATAGGGGGATGGGATATAGGCATATATGGGAACTATATAAGAGTGCAAGGGCCCAAATAGTAGGGTTTTAGGGCCCAAATACCATTAATGTTCTAGTATTTGGGCCCCAAACCCCTATTTTGGGGGTCCGTGGACCTTTATATAGTTCCCACATATCCCCCCATAACCCCTTTAAAGGGACCCTATTATTTGGGTCCTTGGACCCTTAGGGTAACTGTGAATGTAAAAATCTTGCACCACCCGACACGCCTACTTGGGGGGGTTCCCAGAATTTCTGGGTACCATTTTGGGGGTCCCCATAATAAGGATTATCGTATTTTGGGTTTATGTTGAGGCCCCCCTATTTAGGGAAACTACCACGTCTAACCTAGGATTGACATGATATGAGCTATAGTCTAGACTCCGAAAAGGGTTATGTAGTGGATTACATAAGGGACTTGGTGTTTCTGAGGAGGATACCAGGAGTTTCGATTTTTTGGAGGTCTTGAATGGTGTAAGATGTTTCCATCCAGCGAAGGGTCCGAGTCCTGTAACTACTTGATTGTGGGGCGTATGTCAGAGGTCTTATCCAAGCGCCGCTTACATGGGCCCCTACCTGCTTCTGGGCCCAAACTACGGGCCTTTAATTGGGGCTTGAACAGCCCATGCTTCTGATTTTCGAGTGTATCTCTATTCAGGTAGCCACTGTACAGGTAAATAAAGCCCGCAGGAATTCCTGAGCTCCCTGACATAATCCAAAGGGTTTAGGGTCAAGGATGGTCACTACTTAATCACCGTATAAGTCGTGTCTAGGTGCTTTTCCAAGCGCAATATTCACGGGTTCCCCTTCTACCGCCCTCTATACTAGCCCCGCTAGGTTCCTCCTTAATTAGGATTATCTAAGGATACTTGGTGCTAATTAAAGCTACTTAAGGGGTAACCTTGGGGGGTGGGGGGGCAAGTATAAGGGGTCGTAGTGGAATCCATGAAATAATCACAATTGTCACTGGGCCCTCTAGTACATCCTCGCAGCCATGGTCAGCGCTGATCTCAAGATGTCACCCCCGTGATCATTTCGTTCTCCATGTTCTTGTCCATTTGATTCTGCATTATTGGGGGTAATAGCGCTAAACTCTAAAATAAATACGGAAGCTGTAGCTTCCATGTCTGTTTCCACAGCTCCTGCAAATCCTTGCAGAACCGTGTGAAACCAAAAGCTGAATGACGCTAGGGGCCGCTGCGTGTGGAGCCAGAAGAGGGCTCAGACATGTAATATCGCTCGAACTAGTTCACACCCTGAGGAGAGCTTACGGAATTCCTCAAGAAACTTTGTCAGGAAGCTAGAGCTCTTCTACTACACTGCATGTTGCCCTTCCGGATTCTCGTTTCTATGGGTAGGGGGATCTCAATATAGCCCACTGTAGAGCACCAAATTGTACTATTCTTATCATTGGGACCTCAAAACAGGTACCCTAATTTTGGGAAGCCTCCAAAGATTTAGTATCATTCCCTAGGGATCCATATAGCCCAATGTAGGTAATATGTACAGACTTTAGGGCCCAATTTAGGTAATATTTGTGTACATGGATTAGTAGGGATTGGCAGAAAATCCCAGGGACTCTCGGAAGGCTTTTTAGTTCAAGGCTTCTCAGGCCACGGCGGTTTGGGGTTTCGCGTTTGGCTCCTAAACCTGACAAGTCCCACATCCTCATTCATAATCAGCTCCTGTAGTTTAAACCCTAAACCCTCAAACCCTAAACCCTAAAACCCCAAAACCCTAAAACCCTTAAACCCTAAACCCTGAACCCTGAACCCTAAAGAGTCGCATCCCAGGTCATCGATGACGACTTTAGCGATGAAAGATGGTTGAGTGTCGAGGACAAGTCTTGAGGTTTTGCGGCTTGAAGGCCCTACGGCTATGGACTTGATAGGGCCCTATAGGCTAGTTTCCCTAAATAGGGGGCCCCAAGGGGCCCCAACGTACAAACTATAATCCCTATTATGGAGACCCCACTCAAGCAGCCTCGAAAACCTAGAGAAGGCTTTCTTTGAGAGACCTTTGAGTCTGAGCGATTTGTTTATGTTCGTTTAGGGCTTAGGGGTGCCTATAATAAGGATTCTAATATTTTTGGGGTCTATATTGGGATCCGTCGGCCCTAAGCCCTAAACCCTGGACCCTAAACCCTAAGCCCTAAGCCCCTAAACCCTACTTAGGGAAACTGCCATGTGGCTATGTTCCTCCTACGGATCCCAGGAAGCAAGGTCTGAGAGTTCACAGCTGTTGGTGAGGATTACCTGACCACCGGTTGAGGGTTTAGGTTTTTAGGGTTTAGGGGTTTCGGGGGTTAAGGGGTTAAGGGCTTAGGGGTTTAAGGGTTTCTGATTTAGGGGGTTAGGGTTTAGGATGTATGGTTTAGGGTCCCCGTCCTTTGGCTTCTGTGGGCCCTGAAAGAATGGCTGGTACAGCATTCTGGATTGGCCATGCCAAGTCTGCAAGGCTTCCCTCCAGTATTGACACGAAATCCTGAGTGGCTATTGTAAAGCAGTGCCACAATGCGTAAGATTGAGGACACTTCGGGTTACGCAGGATGCGTAGTATCTACCCTAGGCTCCGTGGGCGGGATTGCTAAGGTATCTTGGGGCAAGCCATGCCATGCGTACTTGAGAACCCTCAACCCTAAACAAATCTGGGCTTCAGTAGTGGCTCAGGTCTAACCATAAATAGGGGTTGCAATTCAATCTAGGGAATTCGGTCACAGATTCTTTTGGGATATGAACCCTTAGAGCGTTTAGGTTTTGAAAGCTTTCGACACCCTGTTGCCCCTAAACCCTCAACCCCTTGTTGTATGACACTGGGACGCTCCTGCAGAGACAAGTTCTTAGACTGCCTGGGGGCTTCACAGTTTATTCTGAACGTTTCGGGAAGGCGTAAACCAAACCCCGTGTTTGGTTCTGTTCAGGCCTTCTGCGGATGCGAGTTGGGCTCTGTCATAGATTCATTGCTGCTCCTGCAAGCGAGCCTGTCTGTGGCAGAGGCCAGGTGTCCAAGTGGGGAAGACCGAGCATCTCTTCTTGACTGCGCAGCAGTTTCCAAGGTTTTGTGCCACGGCCATTACACGCAGCAGGCATATGCCCGCCTGCCGCCGTTTTTCACGCCGCCCGTGTCGGAGCCATTGCTGGACGAGGCGAGGGCGCATGAAGTTGCGACGTTCTGCTGCAACCCCTACACCAACTGCTTTGGTCTGTGTCGTCCACGGCGTCTTCCACTGGGGGAGATTGGATTGCAGCTGGCTGCGGCGATCCGTATCCTTTGGCGAGTTGTATTCATGCTGAAGCGGACGGAGCTCGGTTCCCTGCGCAAGGGGTGTCGCTTCTGAAACCTGATGTTGTGTGAAGTTGCAGAAGTGGGATAGTCCCACATAATGGTTCGTTGCAAGTGAAGACATATGCCCAGGTTGGTTCGGCAGTTGCGGCATTAGTCGTGCCAGAAAGCTCGAGCAAGCCTTGGCTCCGCGCAAGTTAACTATGGAGGTTGCATGCTGCCAGAAGGGCATTGGCAGAATCCATTCAGGTTGCTGATCTCAACTCAGTAGCAGGCGTGTTGAGAGCTTGAAGAACATTTACTTGCATATATATATATATATGTATGTATATATATGTATGCACAGAATTGCGCAGACGTACGATGCCCCTGTATGATTATATCTTTTGTGTGATGCCCACGTTCCACAGACAAGTCGGGGCAAATCTTGCACATCGAGTGAGAGCTAAGACATACGGTGAGTCAGGGACACCCCTTAGCCCCAAACAGCCCCAGACCCTGAACCCTTAATCCGTAAACCCTAATCCCTGCACCCTAACCGCTAAACCCTGTAGCGTGTACTACTTAGTCTACCATTACGCCTTCTGAACATCAAGGACTCCTATTGGGAGCTCGAGACCAAAACCAACAAAGCTGGTGAGCGCATCAAGAGCATCAGGCGCGAGTGGGCGTGGGAGTTCTTGCAAAAGGGGGGACCCTCGGAAGATAGTTTCCCTATATAGGTTGGACCCTAATCTCGACCCCAAATGCTATAATCCTGATTTTGGGGTACCCTGAAGAAATGTTTCCTGAATTTTTGGGAACTACCCCACCTGTAATACAACGCGCAACTTCTTCAGCCGCTCTGTGCTGGGCTGCGAAGAGGGCCCTGAGAAACTGTTGTATGATGCCTTGCATGGGTCCCCCAAGCCCTAAACCCTAAACCTACGATGGGTTATATAGAGCTTAAACCCTAATCCCTAATCCCTAAACCCTAAATCGTAGTTTCCATTTTTCCATTATCCCAATATAACCCCTATGGGGATAAGGGATAAGGATCCGTTTCTGCATTCCTAGTCAGGTTCTTGAAGCTCCCCCAGCACGAAGTATGGGGCTCGGGTTGAATTTTGCCATGTCCTCCGCCAGGAACACTAGGAACCCCAGTAGTACACTTTTCCCCTTATGAAACTGAACGCGAGGAAGAAGGGGACCCTTGGTAAACCCTAAACCCTAAACCCCTAGTATTAAGGGGTTACTTGGAAACCTAGAACAGCACCTAAATACGTGCCTTGAGAGCTGAAGCCTAATGCCGAAGGACCTGACTCCGAAATAGCAGATGAAAGGAGAGTTTAGGGTTCCGTGGTCCTCGGTTTTGTATGAACATAAACCCTCCATCTACCCTCTATATACCACTATTTGGAATCATATAGACCTATTTTAAGGGTACAAGGAGGGTCCTGGAACACAATTCCTGTTCTACCAACAATAGAGGCCTTTCTGTTCCTGGCCGGGAGCCAAGTTCACCTGAAAGAATGTGGCTTAGGTTCGGGTCTAGCTTTCAGAAAGGGCTATGACTGATGTTTGAGTCCTAAGCTTCAGTAGAATCCTAAACCCTAAACCGGTTCAAGGTCCAGGGCCTTGGATGAGAGCGAGGTGTTGTTAAGGGTTCTGAAGCTTGACAGAGCCACTTGCACAAAAGGAGGCCCCCTAGCTGAAGACTTAGTAGCTGCATTGGGAACTGTTAAACCTTTTGGGGGTCTTGTATAGCCCTATTGTACTCAAGAGGTTCACCTTTTCTAGGTCAGAGCAGTAAGCGGACAAAGGCCCTGGGATAACTTGTGTTATGCAGACCGTCTCAGATTCCTGTGAGAGGGGACCTCAAACTTTCTACTGGTATGCAGGATCTGCAACAAGTTGAAGTCACCGCATACTTCAGCAGCAGGTACCTGCTGTACTTGCGGAATGACTGCTCTTGACTCAGAGAGAGGGCTCCCCTTGCACACGTGGTTCATATCCATATTTATTGGGGGGTAGCTGTCGCTTTATTAGTGTCCACAGACAATATAAGCAGACGTATTTAGTGATGGACTAGATTTGGCTCATGATTGTTGTATAAGTTTCTCGGAGTTCTTGAGGGCCTAGCGAACTTTCAACCTTAACCACTAATCCGTGTGGATCTGCGGTAGTTATGCTTCGGCGCTTGGCTATTCATCATGAATATGGCACATCTTTGGGGCGACAGGACCCTCTGCTTCCTGATTGTTCGTAGAGAATGAAGCAATGGAATGGAAACTGCTTTGGTAGGGTGTAAAGTCTAGGGAAGGGAAGGGAACATGTAAGTTATTGTGTATAGCATAATAGTTGCCGGTTATTGTAGGAATCCATGCCTCCAATCCCAGCAAACAACCAGTAAATGGATGCTAAACCGACGTGCTGGCATGAGCCCTTGTTTCAAAGATTCTGTTGTGTGAGTTGCCTGCCGTTTCAATTTGACTGAGTCTGGCCGAGCATGGATGCAGCTCCAGTTGAACAGTGGGGTACCAGCACAGATGATAGAACGCCATACTTGTAGCACTACTTGGAGGGTGAGGGGGATTTAGTAAGTAGGTTAATCATGAGAATAATCAGGGTGAGTATATGGATTACAGGTGTTATTAACCTACTTACTAAGTCCCCCTGACCCCCCAAGTAAGCCTTGAAGCCTACACTCTACACCCCGGAGATTTCATGCGCCCTCATCGAAGACATAAACAACTGGCTTCCTGCCTGCAGGGGTGGACATGGGATGCGCCAGGAATCTGGACTTTGAGAAATTACCTGGACCTCAAAAGTATGTAAAACAATGGCCGAAATGGCTGTTTTTATGCGTCTAAGGCTATTATTTTACATACTTTGGGGGGATTTAGGTAGATGGCAGATGGAAAGTTTCCACAGCAAGCTCAGGTACGCGCACACAAGCTCGAATTTAGATAGCCAACGAAATTCCGAGCTCTCTTACAAACTCCAATGTCTCATTCTATGCCACTCTGAAGTACTTTGTAGGACCTTGTACAACGAGCTACTGTCAAGATCCTGAGGTACCAAGTACATCACAAAGACGCTCTTCGAAAAAGAGAAACAGGACGGCTGGATGTGCAAACTTGTGGGCCCTAAGAAGGGGCTAAAGGACTGGTATAGTGTTTGTGTGTAAGTTTTAGGGTATTGGGTTTAGGTTTGGTTCTACACAAAATCAAGTATGGTGTGTTATTTGCATTCTTGCTAGTACAGCTGTGAGTGCTCCATTGCTCCCGTGCGCCCTAAGTGGCGCCTTGAAAAGAATAGCTGTGGATCCATAGGCTTTCTAGTGTTCTTTTGGCCTGGTTTACCTTAGAGATCCAAGCCCACAAATAAGACCCACATTGGGCCTTAGAGACTGTGAATACTACTTCGGGTTAATTGGATCCCGAGGGTTAGGGTTCAGGAACATTTCTTTGCGCCGCCCTCGCAAGGACATCAACTTCAGGGGAACCCTAAGCCCTAAACTCTAAACCCTAAACCCTAAACTCCAAACCCTACGTAAACCCCACACTCTAAAACCTAAACCCCAGGCTCTAAGCCCTAAACCGTAAACCCTAAACCGCAAACCCTAAACCCTACCCCTAAGGGTCCAAGGACCCAAATAACAGGGCTTTAGATCCCAAATACATTTAACATTATAGTATTTGGGCCCTAAAACCCTAGTATTTGGGTCCTTGGACCCTCAAGGTACCCCCTGAAGCATTGTTCCGAGGAGCTCGGTCCGACCACGGGAGACGCCTAGCAGCAACCTTCATTTGAGGGTTTGCTAAGGGTCCAAGTACCCAATAATTAGGTACTTGGGTTTTGGGTAATAGAAACTATAATTATAGTACAGGTTCAGGGTAAGTATATCATTATTTCAAGGAACCCAATATCCTTTCTGAAAAACAAGTTTTACACCCTCGGGGACACTTCAAGGGATAGACAGGGCCATAGGAGCATGCAAAGATATACCCTCCACGAAGGGAAACTACTTACTAGCGAAATTGCAAAGCACTCTAGCATTTCGGGTATAGAGGTTCGGAGCCCCATACTAATACCCTTCTGTCGAGAAACCTTGCTTCAACTAGGGATCCTTGTCTCATTCAAGTTTCAATCCTCTGTTACCCTGAACCCTAAAACCCTGAAACAATAAACCCTGGTGGTGCAAGAGTTCCTCCATCAACAGGAAGGCCCTGAAGTCAGGTGATGTACAAGGTTCTGAGGCTCAGTACTGAGGACTCTGCAGCGGATGTTCGTAGAAGCTCCCACATGTGTACATAGACTCGCCAACTACCCTCCGCAAGGGCCTAAGTACCCACTATGAGGCCGTTAGGGGGCCTAGAACCCAAATCAAGGGTACCAGGAGGGTCCTGGTAGTTGTTAATTGCAACTTGCCCACATGCAATTCACATTATATCCGCATCTGCCTCTAAAAGCTAAACTTTGAAGCTCAAACCCTAAGCCCTATCAGTTGAAGGTATGGCAGACAATTTGGCATCCATGTGTGCTAGAGGTCGCACTAGGCCCGACGGACTTGCCCTGTTTGTTCGATAGCGTGTTACCCTAGAAGCCCAGTTCCTGTGCCGTGGGTAAGATACATTTGTATAGATCCTAACAAAGCCTGGACATTAGAATAATATACCCCATATTCCCTATTCAACCCATTATAGTAGTTGCCATTCTCTTTTCCATTATCCCAATATGACCCTACATAACCCCTATAATGGGCCATTCGGGTTCCAGCATTTGTTATGCAAAAGTCAGGATGACAGTGACGATGACACAGCCGACACCAGAATAAAGGCAGGGGGCTCGGCTGGGGCTGGCTGCTGAATGCACTCTTTCCGGTCGGAATTTAGGCTTTATCCCCAGGATTCTGCCAACCTCTCTACATCATCGCTTTGTACTATAGTGCTCGCGGCGGTACCCCAATTCAAAAAACAAAAAGCACGCAAGCTTCCGGACAGTTATTTCAGTTCACGACTTACAGCAGCGCAGCTAAAGTGGATGACTGCTCGAAGAACGCTTAGCGACTGGACGGCCGCCCAAGAGTCTTAGGGTTCCAGTCTACAGGGAGGAGAAAAATCTGGCTTAGTTTTTCCCACCACTTCGGACAATGATCTTCCCCCCCAACAAACCGTTATGTATTGGTGGAACTACTCACTATGGGGGGGGGGGAAGGTGAATGTTCCAAACCAAAATCTTTTAAAACATATTGCAAGAGGATGTTGCAGGGCTCTTACCTATATGGGCTATTAGACCTTAAGGGTACCTTAATCTACCCTTAATAGAGTCCTAATAGGGCATTTTAGGGTCTAATGGCCCATATAGTGGTTAGGATCTGTTCTTGGAGAAAGCCTCAGGGTCAAGGACTTCCTTTGCCTAATACAGTGTAGAAGCCAAAAGAACTGCCAAGGCCCGAAGCGCTACTCCCTTTAGGGTTTAGGGTTTTGGGTTTAGGACGCGCCTCCCACTCACCCCATAGTAATCCCTATGGGTCCACCCACCTTGTACTATTCCTCATGACAACTCCTTTTAGATAGAGCCCTAGACTTGGAACCCTATACCCTTGAACTTAAGCCCTAAATCCCGGAAATCTTGAAATCCTGAAGCCCTAACCACCTAGATTTTCAACCCTAAATGCCAAGGCCCTAAACCAGACCTTATCCCATAAATCCTTAATGCCCTGAAGCTCTTAACCACTTGAAAAGATCTAAAACCTTAAACCCTTAAATCTTAAACCATAAGCCCCTACACACTCCTCAACGACTAACCCGAACACCCCAAACCAACGTAAACCCTAAGCCCCTTGACCTTAAAACCTTAAACTCAAAACTCTAGACTCTAGACCCTAAGACTCTAACCCCTAAGCCCTAAACTCTGAAGCCTAAACTCTAAGGCCCTAAACCCCTAAACCTTAAACTCTAGACCC
>CAJNIZ010010558.1:0-29888 GCA_905231905.1 Symbiodinium pilosum | reverse complement strand
AAGCCCTGAAACCACTAAACCCTAAACCCCTAAACACCTGAACCCTGAACCCTAAATCCTTAACCCTATACCCTACCTGGACACCAAAAGTAGGCCAAAGATTAGAATAGCCACAAACCCTTAAAACTGGCCCAAACTGCAATTATTCTACACATTTTCTGGGTTCAGGTACATCCTACCCTACACCCTAAACCCTAAACCCTAAGCCTGAACCCTAAACCCCCTATATAGCTCAGAGTCGCGTTTCCTAAATCCCTTTGCGCCTGGCCTCTGCTTCCGAGATGATTGCCAACCTGAAGGAGCCGGAACCTCGACGCGAGGCTTTCCTTTTCCCCGAAGAAGTAGGATTTAGGGTTTAGGATTTAGGGCTTAGGATTTAGGAGTTCAGGTTTAGGATTTAGGAGTGAGGGTTTAGGATTTAGGAGTGAGGGTTTAGGATTTAGGAGTTAGGAGTTAGGGTTTAGGAGTTAGGAGTTAGGGTTTAGGAGTTAGGAGCTAGGGTTTAGGATATAAGGTTCAGGATTTCGGGTATAGGGTTCAGGGTTTGGGATTCAGGGCTTAGGGCTTAGGATTCCGGGTTTAGGGCTTAGGGATTAGGATTCAGGGCTTGGGATTTAGGGTTTAGGGCTAAGGGTTCAGGGTTTAGGATATAGGGTTCAGTGCTTAGGATTTAGGGTTTGGCTCCTAGGTTTTGGGGTTTCAGGGTCCTACGCAACATAGGGATTCCTAGAAATCATAGAAAGGTTCTTGGAAATCAACGCCATGGTTTTGGTAGCCCCTATAAATGGAGAATTGTATTTCGGGGTTTATATGGGTTCCAGTATTCATCAACATGCCAAATCATGAACTGCACACTCCCCCGAACTCATGTGAAAGCCCAACTATGAAGAAGGTAGTCTCCTTTTAAAGATGGACCACGTGCTTCACGTTGGTTTGGGGCAGGGTAGGCCCTGGGCCCTAAACCCTAAGTCCCAAATCCTAAACACTAAACCCGAAACCCCAAACCCTAAGCCCTAAGCCCCAAACCCTAAACCCTAAACCCTTAAACGAACATAGCGCCATCCCCTTCAAGGGCTCAAAGGATGGATGTACCAGCGAGTCTATGTGGCTATATATCATTTATTTACTTCGGGTTGAGGGTTTCGGGTTTTAGGGTTTGGGGTTTGGGGTTTAAAAGTTGTGGGTTTAGGGTTAAGGGTAAGGGGTTTAGGGTTGAGGAGTTTAGGGATTTAGGGTTTGGGGCCCTGCGGGGGTACTCATACAACTACTTTAGGGCCCAAGTATATGCTATGTGGCTACATGGACCCTCTGGGTGCGCAAGAGGCATTTCCATGTTCTCCAGGGTTTTGGGCCGAACTGTTTAAGGCTACTCTGGACGCCAGGGAATATGCAGGGCGAGGCTATGAATATTTTTTTTGGGCTTAGGGCAAGTCTATGAAAATTGGACGCTGTTTTCTATCGAGGCCTCGCAGCCTTCGATTCTTAAAAGGATTGGAGGCGAAAAGCTAAAGCCTGCACGGTACACCCGCAAACGCGGTTCCATTGACTTGAACCCAAAACCCTAAACCCTAAAACCATAAAACCCTAAGCCCTAAACCGCGCTATATAGTCCCATGATGGTCGCTTCCATTTGCTTTTCCATTATCCCTATAAACCCTTTAGGGTTTAGGGTTTACGGTTTAGGTATTGGGATTAGGGATATGGCCCCACGGATGGGAAAATGAGATGGGAAAGAACACAGAAG
This sequence comes from Symbiodinium pilosum, assembly GCA_905231905.1. Taxonomy (NCBI): domain Eukaryota; class Dinophyceae; order Suessiales; family Symbiodiniaceae; genus Symbiodinium; species Symbiodinium pilosum. Next base: position 28,144 of record CAJNIZ010010558.1, on the reverse strand, counting down.
ATGAAATCAACATTGAGATTGTGTGATGCCTGCAGGGTTGGCGGTTTAGCCAGGTTAGGTAGGGCAACACCTCAGATATCATCAGGTCTGTCGTAATTACGGCCGTGGATGATATCGCTGTTTCGTAATCATGCTACCTAGATCCAAAACACGCCAGGCGGATGTCTACTTTTCCGAGGAGGAGGACCTGTGCTGGCCTGAACTTTGCGTAATCCTAAGCCCTTAGGGTTTAGGGTTCAGGGTTTCCCTAAACCCTAAACCCTAAACCTTAAGCAAGCCTACAGCTGCATCGTCTCCCCTGAAAGATCCCTAAGGGCTGAGGGCGGACGAAGTAAGGATGCCCTGCAGGGGTGATAGAGCCGAAGGGTAGCACCCTGGTTTAGGGTTTAGGGTTTAGGGGTTTAGGGTTTAGGTTCTAGGGTTTAGGGATTAGGGTTTAGGGTGTAGGGTGTAGGGTTGAGGGCGTAGGGTTTAGGGCTTAGGGTGTAGGGTTGAGGGTGTAGGGTTTAGGGCTTAGGGTTGAGGGTGTAGGGTTTAGGGCTTAGGGTTTAGGGTGTAGCGTTGAGGGTTTAGGCCTCAGGGCTTAGGGTTTAGGGTGTGGGGTTTAGGGCTTAGGGTGTAGGGTTGAGGCTGTAGGGTTTAGGGCTTAGGGTGTAGGGTTGAGGGTGTAGGGTTAAGGGCTTAGGGTTTAGGGTTGAGGGTGTAGGGTTTAGGGCTTCGCGTTGAGGGTGTAGGGTTTAGGGCTTAGGGTTTAAGTTGTAGGGTTTAGGGCTTAGGGCTTAGGGTTTAGGGTGTAGGGTTGAGGGTGTGGGGTTCAGTGCGTAGGGCTTAGGGTGTAGGGTTGAGGGTGTAGGGCGTAGGGTTTAGGGTTTTGTGTCTAGGGTTAGGGTTTAGGGTTAAGGTTTAGGTTGGTGGTGAACCTAAAACCCTAAAACCCTAAAGCCTGTTCCTATTGGTGGATGTGTTCGCGGGCTCTGGAACATGTGAACAAACTTGTGGATTGCATCAGTCATGGGGTTTAGAGGTTCAGGGTTTAGGGTTCCAAAAGTGAGGCGCCCTGCTGGGTCACTAGCATTGAGATTATAGAGCCCGTGTGGTTATATGTTATATGGTAGTTTCCCAAAATAGGGGGACCCCAATATAGACCCCAATATACTTTAGTCCTCAGTATGGGGACCCCCAAAATGGTACCCCTAACTTTGGGAAATCCTCATATACTGGGTCTTTGATCTTCGTATGATTGAACTTGTAACCACCTCCCGCGAGTATAAAACTGTGAAATTCCCCCCAATAACGCGGGGATCTAAAGCATCTGAAGACCACGTTTGCCAGGGCAAACCTACGTTGAAAAGGGGCCAGCTAATCATAATTTAGGGGTTTTGAGGTCATTAGGAGGTTATGATAAGGAAGCCATGGACATCCTTGATTAGCGTTTCCCTGCTTTCATGTTGTTTGTTTTATGCCGGAGTTGTTGTACGAATCTACTGCAAAACCTCTCAGAATTGCGGGCCTCCTTGATGTTCTAGGGTTTTATTGTATAGCATTTTTTAAAGAAAAGAATCTTTCGCAAATCCTCTCGAAATTTGGGGCTCCTTGCTTTCCTAGGGTTTTTATTGTTCTTGGTATGGTTCCTATGAAGGGCTTCATATAACTAAGGAGAAGGTTTTTTTCGCAGTGAGGGATCCTTTTGCATTCCTCGATAGGTGTGGTCCTTATATGGGTTTTATATACGAGTTCATAAACAAAGGGAGAACCTTAAATCCTAAACCCCAAAGCCTGCCATATGGTAGCTTACCTACATCCGGGGAACCTAATTTAGATCCGTTCAGCTTCAACGGCACGTCAGACGGAAAACTACGGACACCCGTTCCACAGCACCCTGCTTCGGTCTGGACCCATGGGCACTCCTTGCGATGTTGTTGGGTTGCGCGGGTGACAACATCCTGCCTATGGATTTATCCTCCCTTGTTGATGTGGAGACATCTGACCGGTTTTTGCGCGATACAATGAGGGGTATGCGTGCCTGAACTGAATTTAGTGGCAGAACTGGACAGACATTGCAAAACATAGCTGTAAATCCCATACACGACACAAACGAGCTTGTAATGGCCAGCAACATCCAGCAACGCCACGGTTCCTTCTAAAGTCACACTGTACACCTACAACTACAAACAATACATGCCACGCACTCTGAACAAAGCAAGCAATTGTGATTTGGCTGGCCTTATGCCGATCATCATGGCATATCTGCACGACTGATTTCGCGGTCTTGCTTTGGCAGCGATATGGTGCTCTTCCTGGAAATGTGTACAATTGTAACATTCTGCAGGCACGTGATTTTGAGAGTTTCACATTGTTTGCTGCTGTTTCTTGCGCTTTGCTGCGAACAGTTGAATATATGCGCATACAAACTGGTGCTGAACTCTGCTGCCCCCATATCTGCCTCGAGGTAAACCTCAGTCATTGATTTTATGTATGTGTTGACTCACTCTTCTTGTTTCTTTCTGCTCCCGCTTCGCTTGTTGGGGGTCAATGCTTCGATATCTCAACAAATGAACTTAGGAGAGCAAATGTATGCATGAATGCATGCATGACGCGATTATGTCATTGATAGTTTGGTTGTGTGCACGTGCGTGTTCTTGAGCCTCTGCACATGAGCTTCTTATACAAATTTGCCACGTGTGCTCTGTGGCGAGTGCTGGCTTTATCCTGCGCTGCAAGTGTTAAGAGTCAAGAGGAACCCTGCTGAATGTAAGCGCGAGGCCGCTAAAGGCTTTGCACACAAATCAGCTTGCGTGTGTCTGGCGGACTGCTTAAACGGGCTATCAGGGCTTGTGGGGGAGTTGAATAAGTGATACTGGGGTCGGCGCAGTTTTTTGAGTCTATCACGCGCAAGACTTTGGGAAGCAGACGTGTACGCAGGCGTGGGGGGTTTTGCGAGGGTGTCTCTGACTTGCAGGGTTTCCCTCCATGGCTTTTCAAGAAAATGCCAAACTGCACATTCTCGTCTTATGCGTTAGATTCGTTCTGGGCAGCTTGGCTGCCGATTTAAGTTGCAACCGTATTTATAGCTGTCTTGTACTTGTGACTTAACGTGTGCAGTAGTTTAAAAATCATGTGAAGCTACAATGTGATGTTGCTAAATTTTGTATTTTCCAGCAGATGGCCTGAATGGGGTTGGATTGCGGGCAATAAAGCTTACGGTTTTTGTCGTAGTTCCGAAGAGCCCCGAGTCTAGTTAACCACCGAAATATAGTGTCTTGTGTCAGAACATTGCTCTTGACACTGAGACGGGACCGGTTTGTACAGGCTATCTAATTGAAACTCGTTTTTCATTTGGCCTCTTGCGCTTGGAAGGGCGATCTGCTGTTTTGTGGGTCGTCGTCCTGTGCTGGTTTCCGCATGGCCGTAATTTTCGCTTCCCGTATACCTACTCCTTTCTTGCGGAGATGGTTTGTGGTCTGGCGTTTCTTCTAAGGTTTGCTAGTGTGTCTTCAAGTTTGCAATGTTTTTTGTTTCGTTCAGGTATATCGAAGTTTCGAGATCCATTTACTTAGGACTTTTTGACGTACGCACGATTGTTTTCCAAGTATTGAGTTTACCATCTCCAAAGTGCCACAGGGTAAACATGGTCTTTCGCGAAATGCCATGGTAACCATGCCTTTTGGAAGGCAAGGGATGGACGCTTTGGCTCGAACGTCGCTTAGTTGGGAACTGCAAGATTTGCTATTGCCCCAAAACCCCTATGCCCTGCCTTAGTGCCAGCCCTACAGGGCACCAGTGCCCACGTGGTCGTGTCCATAAATATGGGCCCCACTATAAGCCATTAAATGCCACAATCGCTATTTGTAAGAAACCCCCAAAGTGATTTTGAATTTTCGGAACGTCTAAAACTTGAACCCTCAAGACTGTCAGTGTACACCATCCTCAAGTCGAGCACTTAGGGTTTTAGGGTTTACCCCAGGAATGGAAAATCAAACAGAAACGCCAATGGAAAATCAACTGGAAATTGGGAATATGTACCGTGGCTTGTAGTTGTTAAGATGTGTTAAGGACATAGGAAGTAATGTGTTTAGTATGGCTTTATGTAGTGTGTTCAGGTGCAAGAACTTTTGAGTCCAACTCAGTTGAGGAGGGTTGTTGGGACCGAAATACATCTTCTTTTTTTGTATTTAAAACCTTGCCGTTTCTACACGAACCCGCATTACAAACATCCCAACACGGGTTGCAATTTTGGGGAACATCACGGCCCGGGTCTTTTCCAGCTACCACGGCGCCAGGAATTTTCCGAGTACGAGTGTGAAGGATGTGGCTCGAAAAGCGTATTGCCGGCACGTGCTTGGGGGCTGATGGAACAATATATTAATCACTTTCCCCTAATAGGAAGCTGACAAACCCTTTTAATAAGTATACCACGGTTGTAACATTTATTTCAGGGGCAGAGATTTCATTTTTCGGAGCACTGTCAACCCCAAACCCTAAACCCAGGGTGAAGCGGCTCTTTCTGCCGTTCGAGATATGGTATCCTAGGTGCTCTAGGGATACATGGTGCGGTGTTGTTTAAACTTCGGGGTTTCAGATTCTCTTCCTCCAAAAAAGCCTACGTTATCCGGAAGAGCATCCCAATGAAATTCCTTGTATTCCCTAAGCCTTAAACCCTGTTAACACCCCCCAGCTTCATTGGATGGTCCCCTGACCTCCAGCCCAAAAGTTTGAACATTCACAAGGATGGTGGGTGTCCAGGTCGCATCCTCGTAGTTGTCCTCGTTGTTGAGGGCTCGGAGGCGCCATTCTGGTAACGGTAGTCGTTTTTTGATGACGCTGATCTCACAACTGCCAACATTAATAGTGTCCTGGTGACAATGTCTGTAGCTGTCGGCGTTGTTAATGTCGCATCTTTCAAAAGTGCCAACATTCACGGGGATCGCGGGCGTCGTAGTCACTATCCGCCAATTGTCATGTTTTTTTGGCGTTGCGAATTTCCCTGAACCCAAACCATTACACTTTACACCCTGAACCCTAAACCGAAACCCTTAAACCTTACACCCTAAACCCTAGATAGGAGGCATGGTGCGTGTCCCCCACCACCTACACCACAGCAGCAGGAAAGATCCCAAGGCCGGCAGCAACGAATGATGACAGCTAGGGTTTAGGGTTTGAAGGAAGACAGCCACCCACAGCACGGAGAGAATTCCCACTTGAACACGGTCCCAGTACCCACACAACAGGGTTCCAGTTCCCTTCTTACTGAAATCTGAACCCTAAACCCTAAACCTAAAGGCCAAATTATTCGGTACCTCAATCCTGATGGTAAATCGCCAAGACAGCAAAAACCCCACAAGTCACACCCTAAGTACACTAAACCCTCAACCCTAAACCCTACTAAATGACCCACAGCCATTCCTGAAAGATAGCAGGTGAATGTCATGAAGAAGGCAGAGGATCGCTGCTTCAAGGTCTACTGCAATGTCCTGGTCTGAGCTTGGGGTTCAGCGCATTCAGCGCTGAGGGTTTAGGGTTTATGGCCTAGGTGATAAATAGGTCATTGCTGGCTATTTGCAAATGTGTGTATAGTCCTATATTTCTACGTTTTAATATTACCGCCCAAAAAGGCACCTCAACCTGCTTTACGGGAGCCCGAAGGAACCGGGTAGCTGTAAAGGTCTAAAATTCCTCAAGCCCTGAAAATTTGAAGGATTGTAATTGGCACCCCAAACAGAGAAACTTTAGAATGTAGTAACAATATAGGGTAGAACGATCGCGGTAGGTAAAGTCCTATGATCTTCCTTCTATGTACTAGGGGTTCCCCGTTTTGGGGTTGCCATTCAGTTTTCAAGTCCCTTTATTCATGACTTATGGCTTCAGCCTTGGGCTGACCAAAAAAATGGGATGAAGGATAGGGGCGACTTGACTATACCCTAAGGCTCCACAAGATGGATTTTGGGTCTGGAGTGAAGGGTTTAGGGTCTAGGGTCTAGAATTTAGGGTTTAGGGCTTACAGTCTACGCTTTAGGGTTCAGGGTCAGGGTACATCATCATCTTCTCCCGCAAGCGCAAATGTAAAGCTAAAGGGTGTAAGGGCGCCCAGAGTATATATACTATTAAGTATTGTAAACTGGCCCCTTTGGGATAGGGTTTGGGGTTAAGCTCTTAGGGCCCAATATGTTCGAGGAGCTTTGTAATAGCAACCGCTTTTCAATGGACCCTATAAAAGTCAAATAGAAGTCACTGGATCCTAATTTTTGGGGGTTGGGGAAACACAAATGCCATCAACCCTAAACCCTAAACCTTAAACAATGAATGCTTTGCATGTGCTTGGGCCCTTAGGGGACTTCAATTGCCAAACCCTGTCAGAAAAACCCAAGCCCTAAACCCTAAACCCAAGATCCTAGACCCCCAACCTTAAAACCCAGTCCCTAAACTCTAAACCACCCTAAACCCAAACCCTAAACCGTAACCCCGAAATCCTAAACCCTAATCCCAAACCCTCAACCCTAAACCCTGTCCCTTGAACTCGTCAGCCTGAACCCTACATCCAGCTACGGATAAATTTAGGTTAGGGTTTAGGGTTTAGGGTTGGGACCTATAGGGGAATGCATAAGGTTTTAGAGAGGACCTATAAAGGGATATATTACAAATGTAGTCCAGGGCTCATGTCAGCTATAGCCTACACTCATTAAACGGGGGATTGAGAGGGTTTAGGGTTTAGGATCTAAACTCCTGAAAAGGGGGTTATATAGTGGATTATATAGGGCAGTTTTGGGGAGTACTTTGGGGCTTATTAAGGGGGATACTAGGAGTTGGGACTATACTTGCGCGAGCGACTGTCAAGATTAGCCTTATTTAAGAACCCTCGACGGTGGACGTAACTATGGTTTAGGGTTTAGGTTCTCATTGTTCTCGCAGTGATTAGGGTCAAGGATTAAGTTTGCTGTAGCTTTGTGACTGCTCGTCTAAAGCGTTTCGTGGCATTCCTATATTATAGCCATCACAATCATCATATTTTTATGGCTTTCATTCAGATTCATATTCATCGACTTGTGATAGCTACCCTAGTCGGGCCTCTTCAACTTGCGGCTGCGTTCTGTGTTAAAACAACGCGTGTAATCTTTCCAATTGCTGACAAGAAGATCTATTGTATTGTTTCCCCTTTGCAACTGACCTACACTGTTGTTGTTGTTGTTGTCGTCACAAATAGCTCTTGAGTAATCGACTGTAGGCTCTAGACCCTAATGTCTAAGCCCTATAAATCTTAAGCCCAAAGCCCTGCGACTCTAGATGCTAAATCGAAATTCCAAACCCCTTAAGTCCACCACCTTACAGTAGAATCACACGCCTACACCCCAAAGCCATAAATTGTCATACGCAGTCTATAAGGGTTCTATACAAGCAGGAGCCCTACACCCACTCGGCCCGAAGCCCTCAACCCTAGCCAGCCCCTGAAACAGCCTACAGACTCCAAGCCCCACCCGACCCTCACACCCCGAACCGTAAAACAGGGTTTAGGGTCTAGGGTTTAGGGGTTAACAAAGTCCTGAACCCCTCATAGACCTTCGGAAGCCTCAACCTTTTCGAGGATTGTCCCTACGTAGCCATCGCTGACATGCACAAAGAGGCCCTAAGGGTTTGTGTAGGCAAGGGCTGAGGGGTTTAGGTTCCATGGGATGCGGAAGAAGTTTCAGATAGGAGTTTTGGGCTACAAACATATGGGCATTTCTCCCTCTATTATCCTTTAAAAGGATCCCAAGAATTTTATGATACTGGAACCCCTTTTTTGTCCTACCCCGGACTGCCACAAGGCACTGTCCTTGTCGGTTAAAAGGTTGTGCAACAGGGCGCCCGAACAAATATCGGTTTAGGGGTATCCGGAAAGGGATTTATTTTTTCCCCATTAGAACGCCAAACGAACCATTAAAGACAATCTCGGACTACTTCAGCAATACTATAGCCCTAAATTCCTTGTAAAATTCTGGTATCGGGAACGCTAGTAGACCTCAACATGACTCAACATGATATCGGTCGACATTCAGGCTTCTGCACCATCAGGGGATGAAGGAGCAGTATATACAGCTTGGTAAGAATTGTTCGGATGTTTCAGGTTTTGAGGGTTGAGGGTGCATGCCTGTTCTGTTTGGAGGTTGCGCGAGGTGCCCTCTTCTGGAAGCGTTTCTAGTTTCGGTTTGAGTCTGACGGTAAACACGAAGAGGGTCTTGCCATGTTTGGTGGGAAGAGGCTTGTTGATCCGTGAAACACTTGTGTTTCAGTTCAGGCAAGAAAGGGCTGCAACTGTGGACCGAGGAAATCTTGCACCACTGTGCGGTTAGGTGTAGCAAGAGGTTCGTCGTCCATACCTTGAGGCTTGTGGAGGGGCGGGGGTGCCGGTAGTATGGAGGGGGAGTATGGAGGGATAGTAGGGGAGCGCATGAAGATCTGTCCATAATGCCCAGTGACCTAGTTACTGGTCTCTTGTTCCTGAAGCCGTTTCTTGCGGTTGCCTACAAACCAGGAACCCACTTGTTAGAATAGCTGCTAAAAGTTTACTAGCTTGTTGGTAACCAAGTGTTATAGGTAAGATATAGTTCTGCTGACGTAGTAGCTTCCTAGACCCTGGATGTCCGACCTTTTTATGGATATACCTTTTAAATTTGTAGGACAAAACCCAAAAAAGGAAGGACATCCAGGGTCCAGGTTGATGTAGGTTGTATACGTAACGCCCCTCCGACTAAAGCAAACTTCGTCATGAGGGCGCAGGTCGGGACCCTAAACCGTCTAACCCTAAGGGTCCAAGTACCCAATATTCAAATACTTACCCAAAACCTGTACCATAATTACTATTACCCAATACTCAAGTACCTAATTATTGGGTACTTGGACCCTAAACAGTCTAAGTTCTAAGTGCCCAAGTACCCCCCACAGGGTTCCAAGCTCCAAGGGCCATAGCTTGAATGGTTTCTGGAACCCAAAACCCTGGGTACTAGGACCTTTGGAGTTTGAAAGCAGCTTATGAAGGATCCCATGTTTGCTTCTTTTTTTTCCGGGAGGCATGGATGAAAACAAGTCTAAGTAGACATGTGGGGAGGTGCATTTGCGCCTCGAGTCGCCTGGTTGTAGAGCCGCTATATCTGATTTTCAGTTCTTCCCATCAAGTCCTGTCTACAGTGTGACATACTCCAGGTTTTTCTTGGTTGTGCACTCCAGACCGATGCTGAGCTTTAAACTGTTTGTGGGCCAGCCGTCTCGCAAGTCTCAAGATCCTAAACTACGAGGTCTAATGTAGAAAGATTACGACATGTCAGCGGGCACATGGGGGTCAAGGTCCTGTCTCTTGGGGTTCTTAACATACATGCAAAGACTTACTATACTGGAACCTCAAAAGCAACCACTAATTTGACAACGCACCATCAAGAAAGGCTGATCTTGCATGGCTAAACATAGTCTGACACCTGCCCTGAATCCAACGTTTGGGTTTAGGGGTTTGCGTTTAGGGTGCTTTGAACCCTAGCCCCCAAAGGGTCCAGCTACCTCTACAGCATATGCTTGGAGCCCACGTGGATTCTTGAATAGCCATAGGTGTCCAAGTACCCAATATTCAAATACTTACCCAAAACCTGTACCATAATTACTATTACCCAATAACCAAGTACCTAATTATTGGGTACTTGGACCCTTAGGGTAGGGTCTTTCGGCCTCGGTCCCTTGAGACCCTGAAAGCTGAATCAGGCACCCTCCATTCGGCGACAGCGTGAAATCGACGAAGAATCTGCCTCAGAGTGGCTCAAACTTGTGAAGTCTAAGGGCAGAATTTTCGGATAGCAGTTTGAACCCCTTAGCTGCTGGAGAGACAGAGAGAGAGAGAGAGTCATATGCTATTGTAGTTTTTGTTGTTGGTTCTAGGCAACAGACAGGGAGTACGATCGCAAGTGCAGTGATACCAACTGCCAACCCTGTGAGGTGAGGTTGCCACCTTTAAGCACATGGCATGTTGTATGAATAACCCCCAACAGCCTCACAGCACGAAGGGTGTAGTCCAACCTAACAGGCCCAACACGGGCTGGGCATTGAAGCCCGGAGGGGAGCATTGGCTCCTCTCCATAGCCCGCACGAAAGAAAGAAATAGAGAGAGAGAGAGAGAGAGAGAGTGAGGGATAGGGATGGGGATGGGGATACATAGACCTATTTGTATGTACATATGTACGCGTCTATATATGTGTCAATTTACATACAAATTAACATATGCAGGTGGTGTGAGATTTATTTTATCATCAGTCGCTCAACCTCCAGCACATTTTGACACATACCCTCCCCCGGCACTACCGATGCTTTCCCAAGGCCAGGGCGCGGAAAAAGAAGGAGAAGGAAAAGAAGAAGCTCGCGGAAAAGTTGGCCATTGAGGTGGTTGCATGTTTGCTTTCTTGAGTAGGACTCTGAGGTTGGTGTTGTAGGGGTTTAGGGTTTAGGGTGTGTTTGTTGTGTGCGTGTCAGGTTCGTCACCCTAAGGGTCCAAGTACCCAATAATTAGGTACTTTGGTATTGGGTAATGGTAATTATGGTACAGCTTTTGGGTAAGTATTTGAATTTTGGATACTTGGACCCTTAGGGTCAGGAATATTGGTGAGGAGAGGTGGCAATAGGTAGGTATCCCGCCTTGTGTCTGCTTCGAGGTTAGCAGAGCTCTTGTGTTCAGGGTTTAGTGATCAGGCTTTAGTACTCGGGGTGTTGGGGACTAGGGTTCAGGTTTCATGGTTTAGGGTTCAGGATTTAGGGTTCAGGGTTTAGGATTCAGGGTCCTAAACCCTAAACCCCCAAGCCTAGAGTCTAGGGTTTCAGGGAGTGAAGGCTTGAGGGTTTGGCTGTATGGGCTTCAGGTTGAGTGGGTTGCTGTTAAGGAACTTACTTGAAGTTACCATAGGATGGGTGTTAGTAAATAATAGGGCTTCTTTGTTATAGCTGTTAAGGAACTTACTTGAAGTTACCATGGGATGGGTGTTACTAAATAATAGGGCTCCTTTGTTATAGTAACCCTAAACCCTATATACCCTAAATCTAGTACCTTAGTTCTAGTCCCTTTACAGCATTCGAGGTGAAAAAAACAATACAAATGCCAGGTTCGCGGGTCACAGCATAATAACATGTTGTATCGTCAAAGCCGAATGCAGGGGCCCAAACATTGGGTTTTGGGTGTAGGATTTAGGGTGTAGGGGCCTAAACAGTTACCAGTATTGTGGTCCTAGATTCCTAGTACGATTATGGTAACAATGGGTTACCTCAAATAGCGTCAAAGTGATATTGGTAATCAATTAGTCCTCTACATCCCCCTTAAGTAGATAGAATATGGGATATATGTGGGTCTTAGTATAAGGCCACATTTTATCTACTTAAGGGGGAGGACTAAACTCTGAACCCTAAACCCTAACCCCTAAACCCTACACCCTATATTCTATCTACTTAAGAGGGGGGGGGACTATACCCTGAAGCCTAAACCTTAAGCCCTATATTCTATCTACTTAAGGGGGGGGGACTATACCCTAAACCCTAATCCCTAACCTTACCCCCTATATTCTATTTACTTAAGAGGGGGGGACTATACACTGAACCCTAATCCCTAAACCCTAAGCCCTGTATTCTATCTACTTAAGGGGGGGGGACTATACCCTAATCCCTAAACCCTACACCCTATATTCTATCTACTTAAGGGGGGGGACTATACCCGAATCCCTAAACCCTACACCCTAAGCCCTATATTCTATCAACTTAAGGGGGGCTATACACTAGTTCCGTGCAAGCCTGAGGACCGCCTCTGAGCCCTCAGATCTCCCTCGTCAGACGACATGAGTAGTATTTTATTTGGGGATACTATGGTACCCGTCAGGGTTTAGGGGTTTAGGGTTTAGGGTTTAGGGTTTTAGGGTTTAGGGGTTTAGGGTTTGGGGGTTTAGAGTTTAGGGGTTCAGGGTTTAGGGGTTTAGGGTTATTTAGGGATGCTACGGTACCCATTATCGAGTAAGATTCTATCCTCCTTTTGGGGTATAGTAGTTCATATAAGGAATATAATCTTACTAGGTTCAACCACCAAAAAAAAATCCTCACATGCTCTGGGTAAGGAACCGCATGCTCCGCAGCATACCCTACGCTGACATGCCCTAAGATTCCCTTGCCTGTACCAGAAACCCCAAACTTTAAACCCTGGACCCTATACCCGAAACCCCAAGCCGCAAACCCCAAATTCCAAAATCTAAACCCTAAACCCTAAGCTTGAAATCCCGAATGCGTGCCTCCGTGGCTTGGCAAAGAACGGACTAACCTTGACTCCGGGAGCCCAGGAAGGGCCCAAGTATATATGACTATCTCATTTATATCTATACAGCTACATAGTGCTTAGGGCTTAGGGTTTACGATACAGCTACATGAGCCATAGTCCAAACTCTTTAAGGGGCTTAAAACAAAGAGATTCTGTAGCGGACGATTCTAGGGGGTTATTAAGGGGAATGCTATAATAGGACTAAGTACCCTTAGCCCTAAAACCCTAAAACCTTAAAACTAAAACCTATAAAGCCCTAAACCCTTAAACCCTAAGACCCTAAACCCTAAAACCCTAAAACCTAAACCCTAAAACCCTGAACCCTAAACTCTCTGGGATGACGGCCAGGACAAAGTTCCGGTGGATTTGGCGGAGCTGGAAGAGGTCGACTGAGCATTTGAGCCATTTTCTAAACTCCTAGTATCCCCCTCAATAACCATTATGGCAGTACCCTATATAACCTCCTATATAACCCCCTTTAAGGAGTTTAGACTATAGCTCATTTATTTTTGCGTCTCAGCACTTCGCGCGGTGTAGGATTTAGGGTCTAGGGTTTAGGTTTTAGGGTTTAGGGTCCAGATACTTTATACTTTTTTGGACAGCAGTATATACTATACAGATGCCGAGGAGTTTCCATAAATAGCAGGCAAGGACTACGGCCCTCGTTATTTGGACTTCCAAAAGAGACCGTTCATTTCTAGGAAGCCCTACATGGACGCCTTGTGTTGGGGTGAAAGATATCACCCTCAACCTTATGCTCAACCCTAGACCCAACACCCACAACCCAACACCTTAAACCCTAGGCCCTAAACCCTAAACCTAAACCCTGCCTACCTAATTTATCTACCCACCCGAGACCTCATCCTGCTTTGAAACTAAACCCTGCGCCCTGTCCCAACGATTTACTTGCAACCCTGTACCTACAGTATTGTGGCTTATACCTACGACTAAAAGGAAAAGTACTACGAAATTGTACGTGGGTAATTGGGGTCACAGGTAGAAATTAGGGCTCCGGGGTTGGAGCTCTTGAGCTATTCAACCCTATGAAGCCATGTTACCTACTTTGCGGGGTGTATACAGATAAGCCCTAGCAGCCACCTTAAACCTAGGAAGTTTGACCCAGGGTTGTAGGAGGCTGTAGCAGGGGCTTTGGGTGAAGGGCCCATACGGTGAGACCAAAATTCCTGCATGACCCTAAGTACCCTGAACCTTGGGATGTATGGTGCCATAGTATGCTAAAGGGCATGCAGGGTTGTAGAGGATCAGCAATCGTACCGGTATGCAAGTTACGTCTCAGGCACACTAAAGATATCGCTGTTAGGTTCGGCTGTTTTGTCACGCCCCTAAACTCTCAGCCCTGAACCCTGAACCGCAACCGGTCCTCCGGACCCTACCTCCCAAGCCCTAAACCCCAAACCATAAACCCCAAGCCCTCAATCTCAAACAGCAAACCCCAAACCTAGACCCAACACCCGAAACTCCAAACCTACAGACCCCAAACCCCAAACCCCAAACTATATAATCCCCTATATAATCCCAGCTTCCATTTCATTTTCCATTTTCTTTTCCATTCGATTCTCCAATATAGTGGGAAAAGTCCAAACGTAGACTTTCAAAACCGGAAGAGCCGCCTTTACCGCGTTGCCTTCGGCACTTTGCAGCTGTGGATTTCGCCACCAGGTTAGGGTAAGGATTAGGGTTTAGGGTTTAGGGTTTAGGATTTCGCACCAGAAGCTGGCTGGCTCAGGCGGCGGAGAAACTTGCGCTTTGGGTTACAAGGGTACCCTAGGGATCCAAATAGCCCAATGTAGGTAATATTTACAGACTTTAGGGCCCAATGTAGGTAATATTTGTGTACATGGATCCTTAGGGGTAGGTCTGGACATAGTTTGTATCCTCTGTGATTTTCTCGTTGTATAATCTGTAAAAAGACTGAAAATCTCGGTTTTCATAGGGCTCGAAACCTACCTTAGGAGTTTATGCAGGGTGCAGGGTCTAGTGATTTACGGTTTGGCTCTTTTTCAACAGGGCTGAGGCTTGAGGGCTTAGGGTTCCAGACTTCGGGCATGGGGCTGGCAGACAACAAAATAATAAAGGTCACTGAGCTGAACGCTGGGATTGGAAGCTGTCAACATGTTCACCTAGCTGTTTGCAGAGGATGTGGCATGGGAAACAACAAGCGGGCTACTAGAAGCCATTAGACATAGCCTGACCTTCTGAGGGTGCTGTGGGGAGCCTACACCCTAAACCCTAAACCTTATAAACCCTTAACTGTACGTTCCCCTTTGTTGCAGAGAAGCGCTTCTACATGGTTGCGTGCGATCCAAGACCGGCAGTTCCGCAGCTTTGCGCTTTGTCAGCGTAGCTTCCACGCACATGGCATAAGGAAACATGGGCTTTGGGGTTTAGGGCAGATCCCAGCAGTGAAAGCAAGAAAGAGTCATTGTCATGCATATAGCAAACCATCTCTCAATACCGATGTTTCACATAGGCTTACGCAGTCTGAATGATGCCCAGAGCGTTGTACTCTAGAGCGAAGTGTCTCTGTGCCCAGAGTTTCAGATCCAGTGTGCTGAAGCAGTATGAAGAGTGTCCTGAGTTGCCACATACTGCATTACGGTAAGGAGACATCTTGAAAGAGATGAGACCCTAAGCCCTAAACCACCCTAAACCAAGGATCAACCCTTAGACTCTTTGGATACTGTAGAGACGCCATCCAGTGCTTCAACCAGTAAGCTTTCGGTGCTGACGTCCCAAGCGCTGAGTCTGCTTGTGCGGAGGCCGGGTTGAGGATTTAGATAGGTGTTTGGGTGTGTGCGCGCGTTAAACTCCATGTGTGTCTTGTAGTTAGGGTTTCGGCTTTGAAGTTCAGGTTTCAGAATAAGATAGTAGTTTCCGTAAACAGGAGGACCCCGATGCAGATCCCAAAATACAACCAACCTTTCTTATAGAAGCCCCGAAAAAAGGCACCCCTAATATTTGCGGCCCCGGATTTAAGCTGCAGCCTAAACTCCTAATTAGTATACCCCTTAATAACCGCCTATAGTACTCCCGTATATAACCCCCTATATAAGCCCGCCTTAAGGAGTTGAGACCCTAAAACGTAAATCCTAAACCCTGAAGCCTAAACCCTAAATCCTAAACCCTGAACCCTAAATCCTAAACCCTGAATCCTATAACCTAGTCCCCATATGATCCCTAGCCAATTCGGGGTTTTATCGCATTATCAGTTTTGTTCTTCGTCATGCTTGGGTTGCACATACCGTGGGAACCTGGTAGGACGGTAGGCTGTGGGGCTTAGGATTTAGAGTTTAGGATTTAGGGTTTGGGGGCTGATTTAGAGTTTAGAGTTTAGGGTTTAGGGTACTACACACAGTTAAAGCACAGGTCCTAATCCTCAAGCAGAAAATAGATAGCAGTAAAAGGATCCAAGTACTCAACAGATAGTGCTTACTGTAGCACACATGCACTCTATCGAACCGCCAGAGTGGTGGTGGGTAGCTCGAATCAGAATCTGAAGGTATCGGCTCGCTAGCAGAAGTATAGAAATCAAAGGACTAGAGGCAGGGTCTGGCTAACAAAGCTTCATCCAAAGAGTGTATGAAGATCGAATGCCAAACGAGATGTGGGGCCCCCTTCGTGAGTGTCTTTATGGCTTGCTTTTGGTCATAACATTTCAGAGGAAGGACGCAACTTTAAATGGTTGCAAACACCCACATTAAGCAGTTTTCATATGTGCTGTCGTCTAAACTCCTAGTATCCCCCTTAATGGGCCCTTTGACACTCCCCTATATAATGCCCATTAAACCCCCTTTAAGGAGTTTAGACTACAGCTCATATGACTTCTTGGTTTCGTGCACAGAAAAGCCTCAAGTCTATGATACTAAGACTTCCCTCAAAGCAATGATCCTGAACCCTAGTGTAGGTTTAGGGTTTAGGGTTTAGGGTCTAGAGCAGGGTTTAGGGCAAACACTAAGCTTCACGAGGGAATGCAGTAATGGATCCAGTATATAGCCCCAATACATGCCCAATAACATAGCAGTTTGCTTGTTGGAAGTCCATTCCTTGAAAAGGAAGGAAAGTTAGTACAGATGGTTACAGTAGGTTGATTACAAGGACCCACTCCCGAAAGCCTATACCTACTTAGCTTCGATTTTCTGTTCCCTTCCTTCGTTATTTCCACATTCCTTCCCCCTCCTTAAGAACGAAATCACGATCCCATGAAAAAATCACGTGCTGAATTTATTGCTGAGGTAACAGGGGAATGTGCACTATCATGTGGTTTGTTTAGGGTTTAGGGGGCGGGGGATACACGAAAGCCCTAAAACCTTCAACCGGCTTTCCAACCAGCAATCACTCCGTACTCATAAACAAATAGGGTTAAGGGTTGAGGGCAGCATGGGAGAGAATTATACTTTAGGTGGAGGCGGGGGGTAGCGGCCAATTGGCATTAAGGCATTAAGTGCCCTGAGCGCTAAACTTAGAACTCCCAGACAATATGTATTCCTAAAACCCTTTGAAGACGGTCCCTGGGAACATTTTTTTTGGATTGCAAGTATTTTGAACCTCCATGTAGGGTTGTAAAGAAACCGAGCTCATGGCCGGAAACAACTATCTCTGGGGATCCGAATTGACCTCACATCTTGCACCACCCTTTGCCCCTAAACCCTAACCCCTAAATTAATTGCAGTGTCTATTGGGATCCTGAGTGGTGCCAGGCTTCCCCTAAGCCCTAAACTCTAGACTCTGAACTCTAAGCCCTTGACTCTAAACCCTTAACTCCACATTCTCTAAACCCTAAACCCTGAATCTTAAATCCTACACCCTAAACCTTAAACCCTAAACCCTAAACCTTGAACCCTAAACCCTAAACCAAAATTCTTAAGCCAAAGGTCGCCATGGTGCGGCTCGTGGCCTTGGCTTTAGCTACCTGCGGGCTCGCTTGGCTCTCCTCACCAAGAAGTTGCCGGGCTGAACCTTTAGGAATTCAGGTGTGTTTAGGGTTTAGGGGTTAGATTTTAGGATTTGGAGTTGAGGATTCGGGCTTAGGTTTCGGATTCAGGGTTTAGGATTTGGAGTGGGGCGGGGGCTTTAGGGTTTGAGGGCTTTGGGGTTAACGGCTCAGATGTAGTAGAGGTTCGGGCCTTGGGTAAAGGGTTTGGGGCGGCTTAAGGTTTGGGGTTGAGGGTTTAGGGTAGTAAACCCTAGACCCAACTGGTCAAGGTTTATCGTTTCAGTGTTTGGGGGGTTTCTGGCTGGGAGTGTAGGTTTTCAAGCTAGGTAAGGAGATGCCCAAATTACAATAACGGGATAATATCTTATGGTCTCGTACGGGGGCGACTACATAAAACCGTGTTTCATAACATGTCCTTGAACCCTTAACCCTATACATCATGCCAGGTTTCCACTTTATTTTCGATTCTCGGGGTAACCTCCATAAACCCTAAACCCCAAGCCCCGGTTTAGCGGTTCATGGTTAGGGTTAATACGGTTCATGGGTTTAGGGTTAAGGTAAAGGTTTAGGGTTCCCCCTTACCCCCCCTCACCCCGATTCAGGAGCTAGACAGCTGGAGCCAGAGGATACACTCCCGCAAATTAGCGTGGAAGCCCCAAACTGTCCTTTAACATGCCAAGGGTGTCCTGAAAATGATCCCTAAGCACCCCCCAAATCAAAAAAAAGGAAATGAGACGGTTATGTAGGCATTATAGACAGGATTGAACAAGGGTTCTGTGGAGATTTTTCCCAAAGGGTCCGTGCAACTACATAGTTTTCACTTAGACCCTTATGGGAACCACTTTGGGCCCTAAATACATGCTATACACCTATACATGGACCCTTTGGGACTCACAAGGCTCTTGTAACCCGAGCCCATAGTACAAAATCTCCATGAACGTCATATGGCCATATGTGTTACCGCCACAGGCTTCTACTTTGGTGGGTTTGGGGTTGCCGAAGTGTCCTTGCCAAAACATACTGTACTGCAAAGATGCTACGATCCCCAATATTGGGGGGTTTGCCCCATAAATTTTCAAACACTAAAGCCAAAACAATTTCAGGTGCGTTTGCTCCGGCGAGCCTGCGCAGGCAAAACATCAGAAGGCTGCCCTCGGTAGTGCGCATTGTGTTTGATGTCGGCCTTGCCTGGGCTTCTGTTTCCCCAAGGAAGCATGGAAGCACATAAGCCCGTGTAGCCCCCTGGACAGCATTCTGCGTAAGGGCCCTTTGGGGCTTCCATGTCAGTTTGGGATTGTATGCCGTGATTGTTTTCGGTTTCCTGGGCAATGCGAGAGTGTCAGAAGATAGGTCGCTTCGACAAAATAAGTTTCTGTCTGATTGTGGGGAAGATGAAGCCAGTCCCGGTCTGTTTGGTTGTAAGCATGCAATCAGTGGAATAGATTCTGCTTCGTCCTAGCTACCTGAAAGCAGATTGTATCTGTCTACCTTGCGCGCATTAGAGCATTGTGAGCTCAAGAGATGTTCGGTAAAATATTTCCTCCTGCGCGCAAGGAGTTGGCATGAACACAGCTCAGACATAGCCGGAATCTCAATCCTGGACTCCTAGATTGTACTAAGCCCAACCACTCTGAACCCTCAGCAACCACCCTAAACCCTAAATCCCTAGTCCCTAGTCCCTAGACCTTAATCCGCACAACCCTAAACCCTAAACCCTAAAATTCCCTCGGTGCGCTAAAAAGTTAAACAGAACCCACGCACGCAATGAGCAGCTAACGAAAAGAGCTCCCATCCTGGGGTCAGGGGCCCTGTGGGACTACATACGAGGTTTGGGATTTTGACCCCTCCAGGGGCCCAGGCTCAACATGACACATTTAGGGTTTAGGTTTTAGGGTTTAGGGTTTGGGGCTCAGGGTTTAGGGTTCAGGGTTTAGGCTTAAGGCGGGGCAGGGCTTAGGAAACATTGGGGTTTAGGGTTTCAGGTACGGGGTTTTAGGCTTTAGGCAGTCAAGGGTTTAGAAAGTATTTGTCTACGCTTGAAAGCACAGGCCCCTAGTATGGGCCCTTAACCCTGGGATCCTTATATACCCATTATATACACCCTATATCTTTGTTTAAGGGTACCTCGACTCCCCCTAAGAGGCCTCAGGGGCCTATAGATCCTCCCTAAACCCCAGACTCTAAGCCCCAAATCCTAACCTTAGCATTTGGGATTCGAGCACCAAAAAATGAGTGGATCCTGGCGATTTGGCAGACCTAGAACACCAAAAAGGTTGCCAAACCGAGCCCATGGCCCCTCCAACTGCAGGGCCCAGGATTCAGGGTTTAGTGTCTAGGGTTTATCTTTACGTAGGCTTAAGGGTTTAAATGGGGCCTTTGGCCCCAAGTGTTTGGGCAGCAGATATGTTGGGCACAGAGAGGGGCTCGTTGGGATCTGCTGGGGTGCCCCAAGAAAGGGCTCGACCCAAATACCCTGAACCCCTAAACCCCTAAATCCTAAACCCCTGAACCCTCTTAACCCTAAAGCCCTAAACCTGAAACCCCCAAAACCCTAGACCCCGAAACCCTAAACCGCTCGACCCTAACTCGCTGAATAGCTACACCCTTGTCACAGGGGCTGACTAGTTGTTGCTAGTGATGGAGGAAGGCATCCCTATGTTTAATGCTTGATGCTAGGCCTTTTATACCATACACTCTATTTCCTGGCCACCAATAAGCTAAGGCATTCAACACGGAATCCTAGGCCCCAACAAACCCTGAAACCCTATAAACTCTCAAACCCTATAAACCCTAAACCCTAGAAACCCTAAACCTATAAACCCTAAACCCTAGAAACCCTAAAGCCCAAATCCTAAAACCCTGAACCCTCGCGTGAGTTGACATTACCTGATTTTCGCCTTGCACCGAGTGCAGACGTAAAAGTCCGAGGGGCTTAAAAAAGAAAATGAACCCTAAACCCAAACCCTAGAACCCCAAAACCTATAAACCCTAAAGCCTAAACCCTAAGAGCCCTAAACCCTACAGACCTTGAACCCTGAACCCTAAACCCTAAGAGCCCTAAAGCTTCATTGCAGAGGCTGCCTAGGCGCGCCGAGGCAGCAAGCAAGCTCGGGATGCAAATTGGGATTATAGTGTTTAGGGTTCAGGGTTTAGGGTTTCTAGGGTTCCGGGATTAGGGTTGACGGTAGCGAGGAAATCTTGCATTAGTTAGGTCCCATAAACTATTGTGACTTCTTGGAGCTTGTGGGCATGGGTGGCGCAACATTTCCTAGCGGTGTTGTTGAAATTGGGGTACTTTATAAGTCCCTCCTAAGGGTTTCATGGGGTATTGGGTTCGTCAGCGGTTCAGATTTACAGTGTGGGTGGGGTGCCAGGTTAAAGAGCTTACTGCTCAGACTTTGTTTTGGCATTCGAGCTATAGTCTGAACTCCTTAAAGGGGTTCTATAGAAAATTATATAGCGGCACGACTATAGGGGATATGAAGAATTTAGACTAAAGCTCATCTGGCATTGGGAGCCACCAGCAGCGATCTGCCTGTCCATCCTGCGGATTATAAGCCAGACAGACCCTTCCAGAGCAGAGGATGACCTTCAGGCACCTGATGGAAATTATCGGGATTGATTTTCTGGAGTTATATTGGGACGGATGTTCTGTAGGCAAACCCTCGACCCTATGCCAGATAAACGTCAAACTCTTTGACCCCAAGGCCTCAATCCAAACCCTAAACCCTAAATCCTAAACCCTAATTATAGACCTTAAACCCCCAATCCCAAGTCCCATTCTTTGAGCCCTGTAGCCGAAATCTTTTCTGGGACGAGTACGGCCAGTACTCGGCAGCCGAACCAGCTGGCCCCAAAGCTCCAAAGTACCTACATATAGGGTTTAGGGTGTAGGGTTGAGGGTTTAGTGAGGGTTTAGGGTTTAGGGTACAAAGTATGCGTACTGTCTTAGAAATATTTGGGATATTCCCTAAACCACCCTAAACCCTGCCTACACCCTACCTAAACCCTAAGCAATATGGGTACTCAGGACTCTTTGGGGCTGGTGAGACATGGTCCGAAACGCGCACCCGGCTTGACACCATGGCTGACAGAGGAGGACTCTAAATCCTAAACCCTAAACTTTATCCCCAAGGGTCCAAGGACCCAAATAACAGGGTTTTACGGCTCAAATACCATTAATAATACAGTATTTGGGCCCTAAAAACCTATTATTTGGGTCCTTGGACCCTTAGGGTATACGTATACCCTAAACTTTTTAAATCCAAAACCCTAAACCTTTTAAGCCCTAAAAAGCTCTTTATGCCCTTATCACCCTGAGCCCTATAAACCGTAAACCCTGTAAACCCTATAAACCCTAAACCTTATACCCTAAGAAAGGCCCAGGCAGCCGGATGGTGGGCTGAAGATGCGTATCGGTCCATTTGGATGGAAATGCTAGTGTTATTGGGTTTAGGGTATTATTCCCATTATATATTATTCCTGATTCCTGTTGCTATCATTAAAATTTTGTTGTTATATTTGAAATTACGAACATGTTTGCTACTGCTATTTTGATCACCACTACACTTTCAGGACTATGAGCAGAGGTCCTTCGTCTTTGTGTGTGGATGTGATAAGGGAATTTGGTAGTTTCCATAATTAGGGGGACCCCAAATAGACTTCAAAGTACACAATCCTTACATGGGGACCCCAAGAAGGTATCTCTGATTTGCTATGGGGAAGCCCTTAATTGTTCATGGAATTCGACAGAGTCTTTGGGCCAATCGTTTAGGCCCGAAGCTTTGAAAATACAACCCTTACTCGAACACATAGTAACCCTTTAGATTCCAAGCCCTGAACCCATAAACCTTAAACTCCAAACCCTAGGGTTTAGGGTTTAGAGTCCTTAAGCCCCTAACCCGAAAGCCTATTCCAAGCCCCGTATGTGCTCAAGCTTCTTGGCAGGGTCAGGGAAAGTACAACCCGACCTTAACCCCGAAACCCTAAACCCTTGACCCTAGGCCCTTGACCCTAAACCCTAAACCCTTAAGCATAAGCACTTAACCCTAATCCCTAAGCCTAAGCCCTTGACCTAAATCCCAAACCCTAAAACCTAAACCCCTAAGCCTAAGCTCTTAACCCTCGACCCTAAAACCTTGACCCAAATCCCAAACCCTAAAACCTAAACCCTTAAGCCTAAGCTCCTAACCCTCAACCCGAAACCCTTGCCCCTAAGCCCTAAACCCTAAACCCTGAAATCTTACGCAAAAGCTCTGCCCTGAACCTTATTCCCTAAACCCTTAATCCTAAACGCTTGACCCTAAACCCTTAACCCTAAACCCTACATCCCTAAAACCTGAACCCTAAACCCTAAACCCTGAACCTTTAACTCTGAACTCTAAACCCTTAACCCTATACCCCACATCAACTAACCTTGTCGACAGGCGGAGGCTGATGCGTCGGCTGAAGGCGCCCGATGTGCTGGAATTTATTGGTTTCAAGGTAGTTAAGTGGACCAAAGTTATAGTCCCCTTAAGTAGGGATTAGGGTTTAGGGTTTAGGGTATCGGGTTTAGGGTTGAGGGTATCGGGTTTAGGATTTAGGGTTTAGGAGTTCAGGTTGGGGTTTAGTGTTTAGGGTATAGGGTCTAGGATTTAGGGTGTAGGAGTTCAGGTTAGGGCTGAGGGCTCAGGGTATTATGTAGCTGCACCTAGTTGCTAGGGGACTTGAGTACGATGATAGTTGGGTTGCAATTACCTTCAACCTCCAAGTAAGGGGCCTGAATGTCTTAAGTTCCTTTAGTATGTAGCGCCGAATGAGTCTCCATGCGTGTGTATGTATGTACACACACATATCTCTATATATATATACACACACTTATACATATATATATATGTGAAACCCAAACCTGATGCATATGTCTGCGCGAAAATGTGTGTATGTATATATATATATATATATGTATATGTAGAAATTCATGTGTATCTGTACATATAAAGGGTTGGTTGTCAAGTGCTGAACTCTGCTTGGAGGGGGCTCAGGGTTAGGGGAGTACCTGGAGGGGTGCGTAACTCAACCTTAATTCCAAAATGGTAAGCCCTAAACCGCAAACCGCGTGAGTCCCACATATCGAGTGCTCAAGCCTGCACTTAGGATATCACGCTGGATGATAGCACGTAAGCAGGTTGTAAGTAAGGCTCTCTGCCAAGGAAAGCTTCTAAGCGTTTTGGGTTGGTTCTCTTCAGTCGGGAAATACTCGGAGTGGGAAAGTTTGTGGTCTTTGGTTTTTTCAGGGATACTCCTGAAGGTAGGTAGCGCGTGCCTATTGGGGTACTTGGGGCTCAAGAGGCTTGCTATTTGGGGCCCTTGGGTCAACAAAAGTGCTGGATATAAGGTTATGCGTCATGGGGGGTCCCGTTTTGGGGATGCCTGGGGACATATATGGGGACCCCTAATTGTAGAGACCCACATATAGTTTTTTGACCTTCAGCGGAATCGAATTGTTCAGAAGGTTTGGCGTGTGATGCACCAAATGTGAGTTGCACTTTATTGGGGGATGTTTTAGCCCGCAATTGTGAGTAAGATTACATCTCCCATTGGTTATAGTATAATGCAAGAAGGATCTTATGTCCTTGCTCAACCGCTAAGAGAAACCACTCACGCGCAAGTTACTCATCAGGGTCCCAACATAATCCTTCACGCGGCCATACACGTGTGGGGCCCTCAAGTTACGTACATCAGTAAATTTTCAATTTTTGCACTTTATGGAACACTTATTCAGAAATCGCATGTACCCTAAACCCTAAACCGCGGTTCAGGGTTTAGGGCTTAGGGGAACCCAACTTGTACCTGCTGGACCCTCACTGTCCCCTGTGGATCCGTAGGGTCAGGTTCGGGTGCCGGTGCGCCTTTCAGAGGTTTGATGTTGCTCATCCCAGGTTAATTGCTGGGTTTTAGGGTTTAGGATTTAGGGTTTAGGCTCTATAGGGTTTAGGGTTTAGGGTTTGTAGGGTTTAGGGTTTGGAGGGTTTAGGGTTTAGGATTTAGGGATTATGGGGTTTAGGGTTTAGGATTTAGGGTTTATAGGTTTTAGGGTGTAGGATTTAGGGTTTAGGGTTTGTGGGGTCTAGGGTTTAGGGTTTACCATAGAAGGTTTAGGGTTTAAAGGGTTTAGGGTTTAGAGGGTTCAGGGTTTAGGGTTTATAGGGTTTAGTACACTTAGGGTCATGCAGGATTTTGTCTACCAAGATCAAAAACCCCCACCCCATACTGAATAATATCCGCCTCATCATATACTGTTGCTGCAAGAGGAGGAGCAAATCTGGCACCATCTATTGCATTATACCCTCTGGACCATAATAATATTGTGGGTCCCTCAAGTGAACGAATATGGGTTTGTCGCCTTCGATGCTTGGATTGTTCATGTTACAAGTTTCTCAACCCTAAAGCGCATAGGTCTACAGCCTTATCCTTATTCTCCTGTATTTGAAGCCTTTAAGCCCTTGCGCGCCCTACACTCCAAGCTCTAGAGCCCTGAACACTAAGCCCTGAACCTAAAACGTCAGACCCTGAATGTACCGATTGTTAGTGGTGAATGGAGTAATGGATGCCTGTAGGAGCCCCGTTGTAAACCCCAAAATACAGCAGCTTCCTTCTTCCATTCCCTTATTGCCTACCAACCACTAGCAAGGGCACTGCAGAACCCTGAACCCTAAACCCCAAACCCCCCAAACCTTAAACCCTACATTCTAAGCCCTCAACCCGCCAAACCCTCAACCCCAAACCCCCCAAACCTTAAACCCTAAATTCTAAGCCCTCAACCCCCCAAACCCTAAGCCCCCAACCTTAAACCCTAAATTCTAAGCCCTCAACCCACCCAAACCCTAAACCCCAAACCCTCTAAACCCTAAATTCTAAGCCCTCAACCCAACCCCAAACCCTCTAAACCCTAAATTCTAAGCCCTCAACAACCCTAAACCCCAAACCCTCTAAACCCTAAATTCTAAGCCCTCAACAACCCTAAACCCTAAACCCTCAACCCCAAACCCCACCCCCGAAGCCCTTAGCTCGGAAGCTTTAGGCTCAGAAGCCGACAACACGTGAGTAGTACTTTATTTGGGGATACTGTGGTACCCAATACCCAAAGGGTCCAAAGTACCTATATGGTAGAAAGTATGGTTTCTGTAGTAGTAATTTCCCTTATGGTCTGGGTAAGTATTCCCCATATGGGTACTTAGGACCCTTTGGGTTTTAGAGTAAGATTATATCCTCCTTTTGGGGTATAGTATCTTATATAAGAATATTTTCATACTAGGTTCAACCACCAAAAAACACTACTCACGTTCATCCAGTAGCTCTGCTACTGACATCACAGCCTAAAAGGTTGAAACCATGGGTCCGTGTAGGGTTTAGGGTTTAGGGGATTAGGGTTTAGGGTTCAGGGTTCAGGGTTAGGGTTTAAGGTTCAGGGTTCAGGGTTTAGGGTTTAGGGTTTAGGGCAGGCTAAGGTTTAGGGTTTGGGGCTTAAGCTTTAGGGTTTGCTCGATTTAGGGTTCAGGCGGCTTAGGGCTTAAGGTTTAGGGTGTCGGGTTTAGAGGGTTTGGGGTATGGGCCCCTAATCCTGGGATCCTTATATACCTAATCTACATGTGCCCTTAAGGGTCTCGAGAATCTCAGTCCATACTTCGAACCTTAGACTGCTTCCAGGCTGGAGGTAATCATAAGAGCCAGTTGTAACCTAATAGAGTTAGAGTTTGGGGGGGTTATAACACAATATGGTACTTTGTAACCCGAGTACGGCCTTGATTAGGGACTTAGTACCTGACAATCCCGTACCCGAAGATTTACGGTGAAAGGTCTAGGGTCTAAAGTCATCTTTTGTGTTCGTGTATAGGGTATTCCCGTATGGGTCCAAGTACACCCATAATTTTCTTGGCCCAAATGGGCTCCTATATAATATAGTCTTGATCCTACCCAGGTATGTACGACTTTTATACCCCTAAACCCTGAACCCAAACCCTGGTACTTGGACCCTGCCGAGTAGGCTCCCTGATCCAGGAGCAAAACCCTTGCTACCTCCTTCCATAATTAGACCCTAAACCCTAAACCCTAAATTAGGATTGATGGGTCTTGAGGTGTGGGTTGGGGCTAAAAACGCCTAAGCCCTATGGTCACTAAACCCTAAGCTTATAAATTAACAATGTCCAAAAGCCTAAGCTCCTAGACCCCCAAACCCTTAACCCTACTACCCCTAAACCCGGAACCCTAGCCCTGTTCCCCAAGCGCCATGGCTTCTGCTAGCGACGCCTGGTCCGACCGGGAGCAGCAGCTCTTAGAAGAAGGCCTCTCCCTTTCCTCTACCTAAACCCACGAAAATAAAGATTTTACCTGAAGAATTGCCTTTTGGGTTGTTTTTTGGTGGTCTGGTGCTAGGATTTTACCTACTCTGGGGGGTTCAGGTACAGTTCACGGTTTAGGGTGTAGGGTTAAGAGTTTCGGGCTTCAGGTTCGTCATTCGGATAATGACGGCCACCGTTTCCCTAAGTTGTAGTTATGGGACTTCTACATATAGATATGTAACTGTACAGGGGGAGGGTTTATGTTTAGGGCAAGACAAACAAGAGAATAAGCCAGCAACATGCAGAACAAAGAACATTCACACATGTCCGAAGTTCCACCTAGCCTTCCATAAGCAGTGCAAGCATCCGCGAGACCAGTGAAACTGCGAGACTTCTTTCGGTTTAGGGTTTAGGGTTTTAGGGTTTAGGGTTTAAGCATTCTGTGTCTCCATCCTAACCGTGCAAGAATTCTGTAGATAGTTCGTCCAAGCCTCCTGATAGCCTAGGGCCCTTGAACAAAAATATATTACCTGTGAATTTCGTGGATTTCGAGCCGCAGGAAATGATGACCCTAGGGATCCAAGTATACAAATAACACCTACATTGGGCCTTGAACTCCGTAAAGATTACCTACATTGGGCTATTTTGGATCCCCAAGCCCTAAACTCTAAACCCTCATCCCTAAACATTGCCCACATTGGATGATTTGGATCTCCAAGGCGTTTCTTGTGTTTTCCGATTTCCCTTTGCGGAATTGCAGCGGCCCTGTGAAGGCGGCTGTCTCTTAAGATAACGGTTCTCCCTGTTGTGATGGACCTTCATGTCTTTTTTCGTATTCCCTACATATCAGGGTTTAGGGTTCTGGTCCGTAGGATACCCCCATTCCCCCAACCCTGACTCCTGAATGCTGAATCCCAAGCCCCAAACCTGCACCCCTCAACGCTAAAACCCCCACACAAGAAAGGACCCCGGACCATTCTTCCAAAGCGTCCCGAGCAGCCTAATTATGTTATGAGTGAAGTTCCTACCACAGAAACCATAGTTCGCACCATGTCCGAAAGTGGCCCGGAAGTTGTCCCAATCATGCGGGAGAAGACTGCGGCCAACCCCCTCGTCGAGGTACAAAAGAGGCCACAAAGGACCATGCGACTGTACAGGCCCCTCGCAAGGAGAGGCTGATCCCGAGTGTCAGAGAAACTCAAGGGAAGAGATGCGGCACACAGTCACCTGTGCGAAGACAAAAATGGGCAGACAGCCCCAACAGGCAGCTAGCCCTAGAGATGCGAGGATCTCCACAACAAAATGGGCCCGAAGACCCCAACAGGCCGCACAAGCAGCCAGGCGAGTACATGAGACACGAAGATCTCCTTGCAAAATTGCACGATGCCCGGGAGGACAACGAAAGCAAGTCCGTGAGCATGACGTGCTCCATGAAGAAAACCTGTGCCCGGGCGCCTCCTCTCCTGCCCAAGACCCTCACGGGCATCCGAGCAGACAGCGAAGCCTCCGCCTCACCGCATGGCAGCAGAGTGTGGGACCGCCAGCTCCCAAGAAGAGACGACCAGTCGGTCC
>CAJNIZ010010557.1:221739-233577 GCA_905231905.1 Symbiodinium pilosum | reverse complement strand
TAATGGGTTGGCGGTGGCATTATTAGCCTAAATAGGCAAGGTATACCCTAACTAATACAAGCCCTGTGGCACAGCCCAAGCCCCAATGCAATCATTCAGGTTTTGCCTTGGGATTATGACTTCTTTTACCTGTCCTGTTACCTTAGACTTGTAGTGCAGACATCCGTAGGATAGTGACCAAATTGTCCTAGGAACCATGGTCGTCTGGCATATACGAGGTTATGCAAGGTTCCGCTCCTTCACTGTGAGGGCACTCTGGCTCACAGAGTAAATGGATGAGGGGGGCAGGCTAAGCAAGGCTGACAAGGCGTGTCAAGTAGGAGTTGGGGCTGGAAGCTTTCAGTGTTTCGCGATTTATGGATCTGACCTTCAGGATGGATGGATTTCAGGGTTTATCCTTCTTCTTGCCGGCCATGTCCCGTTGCCTGCCGCGCAGCTCCGCCACTCAAGCGGAGCTTGATGCCAACCCTTTGTCTGATGCCGCTGGCGTCGCTTGGGAAGCACTTGAAGACTTCTTTTCGTAGACCACTATTTATCTTAGCACTCAATCCTAACCCCAAAGCAATACACTCCTAGACAGTGGAGTTTCAACTTATAGGTGTCCAAGGGGAACACTTTAAGAAGGACGCTAAACTCTAAGCCCCTAAGGCAGGGCTTCGGAAATGGCCTATGATAGCAGGACAATTCAACTCTGCAACTGCCAGGCCCGACCCAAAAGTCCCAAAGAGTGCCGCCGGAACACTGATGGCAGCAGCGCTGACAAGTTTAAATGTAGCAACGCACAGGGACCTGTGACCTACATCGTAGGCTCCTAGGTTTTTTGTAATGCAGGAATCATGGAGGCTGTTCCACAGTAGCCCTTGAAATGGGTAACTTTGTTTTTGGGCAGAAAACAAGATGTTGTTGTTGGGCCGCTTGTTCGGGCGGCTCGCCCCAGGCCGCGCCGATGCTTTTCCCTATGTACACAGTTGCCGCGGAGGCGCGCGCGGCTTAAGGTTGAGGATTGGGGCTTGCAGCAAGGTGTCCCGTAGAAAGTCCTCTAAATCCGTAGGAGTCCATGCTGGCACATAGTCGACGCTCGGGCCCACGCATGTCATTTTGGGGTCCAACTATGTATATACTCTATACATATATCATATTATATATATATATATTTAAATGGACACTTCGTAATTGGAGGCGTACAGTGAGCTTCTAAACCTTTCAATTCCTAGGCCTCTGCATTCCTAGTTCCCTTGAGCCACTGTCATTGCCAGGCCGACCCTGCCCTCAACTAAAATGGAAGCCTAACAAGGGGCTTATAAAGACTACATTACATACGATCTCCATGTTCGTCTAGGGGAGGGTAAGTCCTGCTACAGGAGGGAACTTATGCTGAGCTGGGAATAGGAGAAGCCTAGAGTCATCCCTATACGCTGCCCGTAATATGTCCTATAACCCATACCCCATCAAGCCGACCCGAAACAACATGCTTGCTTCCATTGCCCTTGCCATGTCTACTGGGGGTATATGCTCTATCAACCTCGCAAGCTGAATAGGAACTCTTGCCATTGTCGCGGTATGTTCCAGGGTTGTAAGCTCGAAGCCCTACAGTCCCCCAGAACGTGTGATGTTCAGCAGAAGGTTCTGCTGAAGATGACGGAGATCCGCCCGCATGAAGAGCTCAAGGCCGGGGCCATCTGGCAGGTATTTGGCTTAAGGTAGACTGGGTTGCACTTAATTTAAGTTACTATATTGGGGAACCCTATTATTTACTATATATACCCATTATGGTAACTTAATTTAAGTTCCTTAACAGCAACCCAGTAGATGTTGTAGGGATGTGCGGAGGGTTTTGGACGGTTTCGCAGGGTTGTACAGGCACGTGGACTTCAGGAGTTCAGGGGTATTTATAGAGATTGAGGGGGTTTGTGGGCTCAGGAGGTCTAGGGGTTTTAGGAGATTCTCCCAATCGCTTTTGTGGCCTTTTGCCTAGGACGTGTGAGGCAATTAGCTGCTTATGTTTGGTGGATGGTGGCTTCCTGCTGACAAGGTCAGGTGGATGAGGTGTTCACATGAGCTACTTGTCAATAGTCGGGTCAGGAAATCAAGGGTGGACGTAGTGGTCCCTCTTATAGTTTAGTGTAGTCCCTTGTATTGTCCCCAAACAGGAACCCATGTCCATTGAATTATTTGACTGTAGCTCACATAAGTCACATAAGTAGGAAGCCGAGGGCTCCCAACCGCCTCGCTTCTTTAAAAGCTGCGGATGCTCCACCCGCCGAAAACAGTGAAAAGCTCGTCAATTCCAAACAGTATTCTCAGGACGCTTCACGCGCCAGCGCTGCCACCCTCAGAAAACAGCGAGAAGGTCGTCCATTCCAAACAGAATTCTCAGGACGCTTCACGCGCCAGCGCTGCTGCGCGCCGAAAACAGGGAGAGGGTCGTCGATTCCAAACAAAAAAATCTCGCCAGCGCTGCCACTCGCACAAAACTGTGAAAGGGACAGAAGCCAGCACGGGCACCTTTCGAAAACAGCGAGAGGGTTCGCATTCGACACGGCGCCACAGCGAGAGCGCTCCACGCAGAAAATCAGCGAAGGGGTGCATCCCGCCTCCCAAATCTCCCCCTGGCTCCAAAATAAGAGAAAATAGAATGGAGGCGTGTGCGTGGTGCGCAGCGGTGTAGGTAGGCATGGTGCACATGAGCGGTGTAGGTATGTGCTGTGGTGTGTGTGTGTGTGAGCGGTGTAGGTGCTGTGGCATGGTGCGCGTGATATGTGCTGTGATGTGGTGTGTGTGTGTGTGTGTGCACGGTGTAGATGGTGTGGTGTATGTGAGCGGTGTAGGTGTTGTGGTGTGCGCAAGGCAACCGTGTTTTTGACGAGGAACCCTTTGCGGTGCTTTCAGGAAAAAGGGTTGCCAGGACTTGCGCGCTAATTGAATGCAATGGACTGGGGATTGTATTAATTATGAATGCGTAACTCCTGGATCATGCCTTATGTTTGTTCCACACTGGCGGGTCCAGTTATTTCTGGCAAAGGTGCAGGATAGAGCCGTTAAGTCGTTCTTTCACATGAGTCTTGTAAAGTGTTGCAGGTTCGGGGCGACCTCGTCATCTTCGAAATTGACAAAGGGAAAGCTATTTTCGTTTCACACCAGTGGGTTGCCAAGCAACACCCTGATCCCGAATTCAGGCAGATGAGCATTTTGCAGAATGTTTTGCGACATCTCATGACAGGCTTAGGCTCTGTGCCTCTGGATTACGTAACAGAGACACTCGTGCCCCGGGCCAAGCCCCTTCCGATGCACGTTTTTCAATCTAGCCCCTTATTCATATGGTACGATTATTTTTCATGCCCACAGCTGGAGATGCATGACGTCCGCGCAATGGATGATTCGGACGGCAGCCAGCAAGGCAGGTGTATCAGCAGCATTCCAGCCTACGTGGAGATGTGTCGGTTTTTTCTTGCTCTTTGCCCGGTCATTGACAGTCCCACGGAAGACAAAGTCTTCACGGCCAGAACATGGAGCTGTCGCGGCTGGTGCAGATTGGAGAGAGCCGCGCGCGAGTTGTCCGTGCACGACACCTGGATCCTAGTTCAAAGTTCTGCGTCCATCGAGCTAGTCGGCACCGCTTTGTCATTTCCCATCGACTCTGTGGGGGACGGCGAGTTCACTATAGCAGCTGATCGAGATAGACTTGCGCCAATAGTGCAAAGTTTGCTACGGAGAAAGCTGCGGTTGTGCTTGCAGAAGCGGGAGCTACCTGCATACCGCCGTTTGCTGAATCTACAAACAGTGCACCTGCGGGGGCTGGCGGCTGAGCCCATAAAGGACCTCGTGCCTGGCTTCTCTGCAAGTGCCGTGAGAGACCACACAGTGCGGCAGCGGAATCCTTCCTCCACCAGAACATGCTGACCACAGTCAGCGGCGCTGACAATGCAGGATGGCGGCCGAAGCACTACGCAGCACTCTCTGGAAACGTAGACGTGGTGGAAGGGCTGCTTCAGCTTCGGGCCAATCCAAACCAGCGAACCTCGAGAGATGTGCCACAACTGGGACTGCCCCTTTGGATGTCGCCGCTGGACCTGGTATTCTACAAACACAATGAGGCAGCACAGCTGCTCCTCGCGGCTAGGGCCCACATGGAGGGCGGCGTGGGACCAGCGTTGCATTGGGCATGCAACGCGAACAACGCGGTGGGCGCACGTCTGCTCTGCTGTGCGGGCAGTTCGCCCCTGGCGAGAAATCTTCTTGGGCCAAACGCGTTGGACTGTGCGGGCGCTTTTGGAAGCATGGCAGCGCTGGAGGAAATGCTGCAACACTGTCACCCCACTTCGCTTGATGCGTCGAGGGCTCTACTGTCATGTTCCGATGGCGGTCGGGGTGCTTCCGCCAAGATGGTGCAGCGACTGATCGACCTGAGAGCGGACGTCAACTTCCAGCGAAACCTCCGCCGCGACTGGACCCTGCTGGGCCGCATGCTCTTCAGCGCCCAGGCCCTGAAGCACCGGTTCGGCACAAAAACAGTTGGATCGACAAGAGCCTATCACGCCTCCGGAAGCACGGCGCTCATGTGGGCCTTGGTATCGGCTCAGTACGAGGGTGCCGCAGCCCTGCTTGCTGCCGGCGCACGGCTAGACATCTGCAACTGCAGAGGCTGGAGGGCAGCTGATTTTGTGAAGGGACTGTCAATCCCCAGCTTTTTGCAACAAGGTTTAGAAGAAGATCCGTCGGAATGCAGGCGGGTGGCATGTCTCGCCCTCTCTGACGATGACGTTTTTGAAATTTAGCACTTCAAATCGTTGGTCTTGCGAGGTGAGTCTCACAGAGACTCCCCAGCGGCCGGCGGACATGCGCGCAGCAGGATCCTGCTGTACACTTGTTCACAATTTTCTCCCTACACAGCAGCAGGCAGGCCGTTGAACCACCTGACTGCCGGACTTCCTCACCCTGTGAGGTACTGGCGGCCACTCTTAATCATTGATCGTCAGCCAATTGCAGCGCCAAAGCCCGACTTGGATCGTGTAAAAAGTTGGCCAGGAATGTCAGGACAGTTGAATCTTTAGCATCCAGCAAACTGGCATGTAACCACCCAATGGGGCACATAACTCTTTTACAGTCTACTCAAAAAAGGGGTTACAGTATGGGGTCCAATGTTGGCTTGCTTACGGAAACCCAAACCCAAACCTCGAAACATCCTGATCCGTACAACGACCCCCTGCCCAAGGGTGAATTGTGGCCAGAGGAAGATCCGTCTGAATGCAGGCAGGTGGCATGCCTCGCCCTCTCTGACGCTGATATTTTTCAAATTTCACGCTTCAAATCGTTGGTCTGCGAGGTGAGTCTCACAGAGACTCCCCAGCGGCCGGCGGACATGCGCGCAGCAGCATCCTGCTGTACACTTGTTCACAATTTTCTCCCTACACAGCAGGCAGGCCGTTGAACCACCTGACTGCCGGACTTCCTCACCCTGTGAGGTACAGGCGGCCACTCTTAATCATTGATCGTCAGCCAATTGCAGCGCCAAAGCCCGACTTGGATCGTGTAAAAAGTTGGCCAGGAATGTCAGGACAGTTGAATCTTTAGCATCCAGCAAACTGGCATATAACCACTAAATGCGGCCCATAACTCTTTTACAGTCTACTCAAAAAAGGGGCTACAATATGGGGTCCAATGTTGGCTTGCTTACGGAAACCCAAACCCAAACCTCGAAACAGGTAGGCATGCCTACTCGCTACTCTCTAGAAACAGAGGTCCCGGTAGAATGCCCAAAGCAATCTCCTGATCCGTACAACGACCCCCGGGCCCAAGCGTCAATCGTGGCCAGAGGAAGATCCGACGGAATGCCGGCAGGTGGCAACACTTCAAATCGTTGGTCTTGCGAGGTGAGTCTCACAGAGACTCCCCAGCGGCCGGCGGACATGCGCGCAGCAGCATCCTGCTGTACACTTGTTCACAATTTTCTCCCTACACAGCAGGCAGGCCGTTGAACCACCTGACTGCCGGACTTCCTCACCCTGTGAGGTACTGGCGGCCACTCTTAATCACTGATCGTCAGCCAATTGCGTGCCAAAGCCCCACTTGGATCGTGTAAAAAGTTGGCCAGGAATGTCAGGACAGTTCAATCTTGCGATTGGATTGGACTGGCGTCCAGCGAACTGGCATGTTACCATTAAATGGGGCCCATAACTCATAGACATAACCCCTTTCCAAGGAGTTTAGGCTATAGCTCATGTGAAGACACGTTAGTCAGGAAGCGCAGCTTCAGTCATTAGCTCCTAGTAGGATTGTCCCTGCGAGCGTGGGCAACAGACCATCCAATCACAGCGCAAGAAGCATCTTGCCGAAGCTTCGAAGCGCTCTGAGAGAAGTCATTGTGCAAGAGAGTAGTGGTGCCAGGAGAGTTACGAAGTTCATTCATATTAGTCGTGGGCTTTCACAAAGCAGCGTACGTAGTAGTTATGACGGCTGGAACAAGGACAGTTGTGGTATTCTTACCAGAAACAATCAGTTGAGAGCGTTGCAGACGCAGAGTACGTCTATGCCGTTGCAACTGGGGCTGCTATGCTGAAATTGCTATCCTCTGACATGTGATATGCCAGTAGTTTATATTTTTCCATTACCTATATAAACCCCATATAATCCTTATATAACCCCGATACAACCCCAACATAACCCCAATATAACCTATAACCACTACCAGCGGCAGTGCTCTCATGTATGCCATACCCATCTCGGGTCCCTGTCATGCCGCCGGGTGCCGTGTAAGCGTGGCCGCCTGAAGGTCATAAAATCTACGCCGTTACGTGTATAATATGGGGTTATAGGGTTTAGGGTTTAGGGTTTAGGGTTATATAAGGACTATGTAGGCGCAATATAGGGATAACATAGGGAACCGGGGAATGTATCACATAGGGATCATATAGGATTAGACAGACCACTACGTAGATTTTCAGCAGATCAACCAACTACGAAACTCTCCCTGATGTTAGAAGCAGAAGCACCAGCCCTCTGACTGAAGATCATAGAGGGCTTGCAAGTTCTTGTGCTTAGGGGTTTAGGGTCTAGGGGCTTAGGGGAGTGTGGGCGTATGGAGTGGGTGCCTGAGGATGACGGGCTAAACTAAACCATGATGACGTCTTGGGCCATTGATTTACAATATAATATACTACAATATATTATAATATACTAAAATATATTATAATATTCTATAATATACTCTAATATACTATAATATACTATAACAGATTTTATTACACCAAAAAAATACTATAATATACTGTAATACACTACAATAAATTATAATATACTATAGTATACTATTTTCAGCCATGAGCCTTGATCTGCCAGTGCCCATGGTCTGATCCAAAGTAAGCACCATGAAGCCTGGAGGAACCAGTCCGAAACCATACATAGAATCCTATAGACTCATTCTAGAACCCAATAGAATCTGAATTTCGAGTCAGAAACCACACGTAGAATCCTAGAGAATCATTGTAGAAACCCAATAGAATCTGAATTTTGTATTCTTGTCATCGAGACACCTTAAAAAATCCTTATCCTCGGTGGGGCATAACTTGAAGTCTCTTCTAGCTACTATCATAAGGATAGCCCTGTGTTTCGTAGTGTGCCTACCTCCTCCCCTCCAAGCCTTCAAGTACGGAGTTGTTCCGCCACAGCATCCGGTCCGAGAAACGTGCGGGCCAATTGCGATCTTTGTGGCCATGGCCACAGAGTCTGGGCTAAACGGGTTTCAGGGTTTAGGGCTTAGGGTAATGGAGTAAAATGAGGACCCCAAAACAGGAGAACCCCAAGAATCTAGTAGAAATATACTAGGAAGATAGGTGTACGGTATACTATTATATTCCCAGCTATATTCTGGGGCTTCCCTGTTTGGGGTCCCATCTTGCTCCCTTTTTGGGTGCTTGTTCCGGTAGATCCGCAGGAGTTAGGGGACTTTGGCAACCGCAACCCCCAAAGTTAGGAACGTACAACTATCACATGATTATGATTGGGCCCTACTTGGGGGTTTGGGAGTACCAAACCCCCTTTACTACGAAGTAGATACGCTGGGGTCCTCAAACGAGAGATTTTCTGCGGATCTGTTCTGTTTTGGGCGCATAGGAACCAGACCCAAGAGCCCTAAAAACCCTAAACAACATGTTTGAGGGTTTTCGGGCTTGCGGGGTTTGATGTTTCCTGCTGCATCCTCCGTCTTTTGGGATGTGCACTGTACACTTCAAAGCTATCCCAAAACAAAGGGAAGGTAGTGCAAAAGGATGAGTCGGTACTTTTGGAATGACTTTTTTCTCCTCGTGTTGTGGGGTGCGTTCAGACTTCTTGGCTAAGTCTTGTATGCAACCCATTGAACGCAACTGGTTAGGATTGCTGTTTCATGTATTGCGTAGCCGGCAGCAGGGCGAGGGTTTGTCCTTCTGGGGAGGTAAGTTCCCCATAGTTATGGCATATGAGCTATAGTTTAAATTCCTTAATGGGGGGTTATATAGGGGACTACTATAGGGGTTATTAAGGGGGATACTAGGAGTTTAGACTATAGCTTATATGGAGTTCTTTCATGAGCCAGTGAAGGCCTTGAAGCACATGGCTACTCCCAGTGGGGAGTGGTATCTCATCTTCTTTAGATCTGGATGGGTATCTCTTAGGCTCTGAAGCCCCAAGAATCTTTTGAATGAAGGGACACATACTTTTGAACCCACCCACATACCCCTTTTTGACATTTAATAAAACCTACCATATAATCCGTATACAGCCCTACAAGGGCATAAGCGCTCCTTGACCAAGCACTCTATGGCTCAGAGCCTAAAAGCAGAAGAGCCGCCCAGGTAACGCTGACAACACCGCGTTCAGCCCGCGCCAACCCGGGGGCGCCGTTTCTTCCGGGCTGGGGGCCCAAACAGGGGCTTCTGCAAAATCACAGGTTCTTCTTTTCTGAGGGCCAAACCAAGAAGAGAAGGAAGATGGTGTTGGCCGACTGGGAGCTTGGAGGGCTGGATTTTGCAACTTGGTTGGGGATGTGTTGTTTTATTCTAGGATGTGTTGTTTTATTCTAGTTTCGTCTCCGCTGGTAGAGCCCGTGGTTCTGGGGTGGCTTAGTGTGAGGACTGCGCATTGTTTGGGTGCCATTCTTGATATAGTCCCCCTTAAGTAGATAAAAGATGGGGGTATATGGTGATCTGATTATAATATACCCAAAGCCAAATTCTATCTACAGAAGGGGGACGCTAAGCACCCAGGCATGACTCATGACAGCTCTCGCCAAGGCTCCGCCTTTGGCAAAGCCTTGCATTTTTAGCAAGTTCGTAGCCCAGTTCCCGGCCACTAGGGTATAATATAGGGGATAGGGTTTAGGGTTTAGGGGCCTAAATAATTACCAATATTATGGCTCCATATTCCTTACGACTATAGTCTACAGTACCCCAAATGGACTTCAAAATGGTATTGGTAATTATTTAGGCCCCTGGAGTAGGGTATCCAAAAGCATGCAACCCTAGGGGAATCTCAGGCTCAGCCTCGATAAGCTTTGCTGAGAAAGGAGGACCCATTTGGTAGTTTCCAGGGTTTAGGGTTTAGGGTTTAGGTAGAGGGAACCCCATTGTAGACCCCCAAATACTATAGTCCTTTATTATGGCTGCCAAAAAGGTTGCCCCTAATCTTGGGAAACTACCATGTCAATTCCACTTGAGAGGCTTTGTGCCTCATGAGCTCCGAACAAACAATGCCAAACAGCCGCTGGGCTTGCGAGCAGATGTGGGAGTCTTTGACAACTCTTAGGCGTGAGAGATGCAGGGGTACATGGTCAGAAACCCTTAATAGTAGTTTCCATTTTCTTTTCCATTATCCCTATATAACCCCAATAAACTATTTACTGGTTTCTATTTTCTTCTCCATTATCCTTATATAGTTACTATATGAAGCTTAGCCACTTCAAGCCTGCCAAACTTTGGCTTGGGAGAGAGGTTGTGCAGCTGGGTAGGTGGACAAATTGCCTCGTTGATGACATTCCTTTGGACCAGGGCCAGATAAGGCACTCCGCAGCATGACTGCTTCGAGCAGCTATGTCTTCAAAAGACCTGTTTGATGTCGGGCCTGTCCAGTAATGATTCCAACAATTCTTGGGTTCGTGTTGGAAAAAGTCGTTTTGGGTTCACCAACAGTCCTCTGTCAGAAAAAGCCTTCTGCTGCAAACCAGAGTGGAAGTTTTCGGGTTACGAGACTTGATGGTTCCTTCAGTCTATGGGGCAGCAAAGTATTGCAGTAGTAGTACGAGTTCAAATCTGACGAGGAAGAGCAGACATTGCCGTAGCTATGCGGCATGGTGATCTTCTAACCATGCTCGCTTAGCACGGTGCACAGCTGCAGGCCTTTAAAACCCTCTCAAATCCTGAGCCCTACGCCTGAAGGCCCGTTTGAGCCAGGCACCCCGCAGCAAAAGCTCCAAACATGTTTTTTCCTTATGATTCGGTGGTTGGGTTGATTATCAGGATGTGAGGATTGCTGGTGCTCAATAATCTCCCCAATCCCTTTAACTTTCAAACCTCAAGCCTAGACGACAAAGCCTTAGACCCCCTGAAATTGGAAATCACCCAAACATGATCAGATGCCCTTGTTATGGTTCTATGGAGCTATACGGACTATAGTCTGTGGATCTAGAAACCGTAGTCTTCATCAAGTCCCCAACCTGCAATTCAGAAGCCCGCATCTCACTTCTTGAGAGCCGCAGCTGTACCCTAGCCCTAGGCAGACCCTCGCCTACGCGCCGGGTGGCGAGATAGACAAGCCGCTGACCGCGAGGCAGAAGCTGGATGGCATAAGGATGGATGAAACAGTAACACTTAAACATGATTTATGACGAACTAGAAGTTTGCGCGTTGAAAATTGTGGATACATGTAACGATTGCCAGAACCACATTTGTCGTTGGTGGCGGTGGTGGTGGTGGACCATGCGGTGGCGTGGCTGCGCAATTTCCAATCATGCCAACCTGCTTGCAGCAAAGGAAGATGGCCTTGCCAAAGATAGACTTGCCCGGAGCCCAGTTAACGTTCTGAAGCTTGGAGATGTTGTTTGAGGCCCCGTGTTTGGGAACTCCACGCATGTGGGGTCATTACAAGGTTTGACATCCATCGCTAGGTTTCTGCCCCCACCCAGCAACAGTGGGCTAGTATTAATATTATAGTTATATATAGTCCTTAATAGTACCCATATTTTAGCCCTAAACCCCCTAAACCCAATCCATCACCTTCAGAACTTGTGGTTTCTGGTCTCAGTGCAGCTTGATGACTTGGATGTCCCTGCAACCAGCAGGGGATTCTGCTGGGCGCATTGTTACTTTCCTCCACAGTACTGGGAACCCAGTGTTAGGACCACGAAACAAAGCGCTGTAATTTTGCAGCCCTCGCATCAGCCAATAATGGCACCCTTACTGCGGCCTCCTGGAAATCTTAAGTCCTAAACGACCTCGTCTCATGAAGCCAAATCCTAAACCCTAAGCTTTAATCCTAAGCCCCAAAACCCTAAGACTCGACCTTATCTCATTAAGCCAAATCCTAAAACCTAAGCCGGCCTTAATCCTGTGCCCCAAAATCTGAACACCTAGGTCCCTTTTGTAAGCCCTGAGCAAGGTCCGTCCTCGAACACCTGAACAATCCCTTCCACCGCTACGACTTGTCGTCCCGCTCGTACACACACGATGAGAAGAGGGACATGAAGGCATGGGATGAGATTGGTTTAGGGTTTAAGGTTTGGGGGTTTAAAGAGTCTGTTAATGGAGGGAAGCCTGCACCACCCGTGGTGGTTCATGGCCGTTCTGAGTTGGTGGAGTGATTTGTCTGGTT
>CAJNIZ010010557.1:195193-210710 GCA_905231905.1 Symbiodinium pilosum | reverse complement strand
TTTTTTTTTTTTTTTTTTTTCGTTCGTGGTTTCCTGCTAAGGAGTTTAATTTAAGCTGCCATACTATGATTTCAACGTAAATAAGAGGGTTTCCTCATGCTAGCAACTTGGTTTGAGTTCTTTGACAGCAACCCAGTTTATATGGGCCGCTTCAGGATGACGTTGGGTTCAGCTGCGTGTCTCTTTCTTATCCTTTCGGGCTTGCGGTCGTGGCAGTCAGCTGCAGCTAACACCGCCGGACCGCTAAAGCGCCGCGAACTAGCATTGAGCAAGCCTCAACACGCCTTTCGTCAGCCTAGAGCTCGTACTTCCGTTTGCAAGACAGATTCCTGAAATCACACCCCTGGGATCTGAATTGGGAGAGCCCAGGCAGTACCTGGAGAATGACCGGAAGGTGCTGCGCTTCAACACTTTCTGGGATGACCATACCAAGTATGGCTCCCGAAAGTGGCTTGGCAAACAATTTTAGGTTGGGGCTTCCATTGTGGCTTCTCAAAGTGGAGGTAGGTACCAGTACCATTGGGAATTTGAGGAAAGCACAGGGATGGCACAAGGGGGAAAAACGCTTGGCTTTTTTTCCGAGCCTTGGCCTCTCCACGAAGTATGGTATACTAGGAACAGAAGGGGCCTGAATATCACTGCCACTCCCGCGAGGTCACTATTAGTGTGTGGGATTTTTCGGATTCGAGAATTGCATCAATCCTTGTTGCGGCGCAGAAGGACGGGTCATGAATGTATGGAGGTTGACTTCAGCTCAGGCGGCAAAGGTCCGGGTATCTCATCATTAAGTTTTAGTATGTATCAACAGAGAATAATTTCTCAGTAGAATCAGGATATTGTGGCAGTCATTTTCTTAGCTAACGCCAAGCGTCCTTAGTGGATGAGTTTGCCACGAGTTGCAGGAGCTGAGGTCTCAAGGATGACAGAGAAGGCTGAACAAATCTAGCAGCAGCTGCCTTTATGCCTGCCTTGCCAGACATCAAGCGCAGATTTTGTCAGTCCTGTCCACGGAAAGTACCGTCCCGCCCAAAATCACTTCTTGGACGGAAAGGCTCTTGGGCAACCAATAGAAGGCTTTCATGTGCAGGTACTACACCATGCACTACTACCTAGCGGACGATACCATCGAGATGCTGGAGAACTTGCCCAGGACATTCGGGGGCTGATTCTTCCAAACTCATGGTCTTCGTAATAGTTATGCTAACTGTCACAGGAAGCACGATAATGGCAGTAGGAACAGGAATACAACAGTAACGGTCGCAATGGTGGTTAGTCTACTAATGCTGGGAACAACATCAGCCGTAATTAATACTTGTAACGCAAGAGTTTGTAGTACTCGTGAAGTCGGAACCATCGTAAGAATCGCATTGATCGAAGCATTTGTATTGATACAGCGTCGTTGCTAACAGTATTGTTGGTAGCAAGAGACATGATAGTAATAATAGTCTTATTAGCAGTACATGTAGTAGAGTCACAGCAACAGTAGTGGGGCCTCCGACCACAAGGACAGTAAGTCTACAAAGGGGGATTGTAGCAGCTGGGAAGACTGAACTCTCGTTGACGACTCCGAGTTTTCAAGCCAGTCCGTATACAGACACAAAAGAAGGGCGTCGATACTGCCCCTACATGCCCATGAGTCGTCCTTAAGGATACCCCCCCTTTCGAGAAGCTCCCATTTGTGATTCCAAAGCCATTCAGATTTTGGATCATTGCTGGATGATGATGGTCAGTTTCATAAATCCCCATGTGGAATAGATAAACGTGATCCTGAACAACGTCCCACACAGCAGGCAGAATCCTGAACCCTGCCATGGCTCACTCCGCGTATTGGCTTGTTTTGCTCAGATTTGTTGGGAGTATCCCGGTCCCCCTAGCGTGAAATCCCTCCGCCCCTCATACTGAAGATGTTTCCAGCATATATTGTCTCTCACAGCTCATGTGACATGTAAGGGTAGGGAGGATTTTATGTTTAATTGGGGTGTTCAGTAAGGCCTGTTCCCCTTTTTGGGGTTCTAAGTTCTTTAGGAAATTTAAGCCATACTCAAAACGTGGGACCTTTGTAGTCTTGGATTACAGGGGATCCTAGTTAATTATATAGGGCCACTTGATTACCTTTGTTGCCTACATTACTTTTGCTGCATGGAGGTTGGTAGGCCATAGGGGATTGTAGGGGAGCATTATAGGCGGTGTTTAGGGAGATACTAGGAGTTAAGACTGTAGATCATATGGTTATATTTTGGGGTTACTCCATGACGTGGCTTTATACAAAGCTAAGGCGTATCCCCCGGAAACCCTTCCTGCAGCTTACTAAGGGTTTATGGGAGGGACCCTGAGTAAAGTAGCAGATGGCCAAAGGCTGTGAGTTGAAGGAGTGGACGAAGGAGGATTAAATGCGGGAGGGAAGCAACATTTTCGCAGCTGCGATTCTTGAAATGGGCCCCCATAATCTTTCGAAGTTTAGTGCAAACTCGTTCTGCATGCCCCTTGTATGTCCTCTTGTTGATGACAAGCCCCACAGTTCAGAGTTTGAACGGAAAGGGGCTCGTCCACCAAAAAGTGGCCGTCAGGGGTGGGAGCAGTTACAAAACTGTGGTTCTTCTCGTTGAGGAAAAACTGGTCCTACCAGTTTCTAGCCACTTGGTCATAAAACGACTCAAGATCTGCCAAAACTTCATCGGCAGCCATGGGTAGGGTAAAAAGATCCCAAAGACAGCTCTGCTTATCTCAACCCTACGAAAAGCCTTTTAGGGTAGCTATTTATGAACCTCTGAAGTACATAGGAATGCGGGCTGCGCTCCCTATCCAATCTTCTGGCGGCGCTCTCCGCTTCGGAAGAAGCTTGGTTGAAAATTCGAAGCTAGGTCCCCTATGTTTAGGGTTTGGGGTTCAGGATTATGGGTGTAGGGTTTGCGGTTCAGGGCTCAGGATTTAGTGTTTAGGGCTTAGGATTTAGTTAGGGTTGAGGACACGAGCATTGCCCAACAAGCCTGCGTAGCCTCTCACACCTAAACCCCTTAAAATATCACCCAGTAACCATCTCATTTCCATGTTCTTTCCCATTTGATTCTCCATAACAGGCTAGTATCCCTAAACCATAGATGATCCCTATATGATCCCTATATAGTTTCGACGGTGCTTTCCCAGACATGGCGCCTGGAGAAGCTATTAGCGGGTATAAGTATAAGACATTGTCCCCAGAATACCCTCCCCAGATTCAGACCCCTACTAGGCCTTATTGTCAAGCCTTATCGAGTCCTTCTTAGCTCCTTAAACCCTAACGGAGTGTACCTTTGAGTGGGATGGTATTATACTCCCTGGAGCAACTC
The DNA here is from genome assembly GCA_905231905.1 of Symbiodinium pilosum. Lineage (NCBI taxonomy): Eukaryota > Dinophyceae > Suessiales > Symbiodiniaceae > Symbiodinium > Symbiodinium pilosum. The sequence goes on along the minus strand of CAJNIZ010010557.1, from coordinate 207,384 downwards.
GAGTTTCACTGAGCGCTGTTCCATGTAGGGCTTTAGGGTTAGTGGCTTAGGCTTTACGGTTTGAGGGGCCTCTTTGACATGCCCTTTCTTTCAGACATGGGTCTTTCCAACAGTATCAGGCCCCCATCACAACGTACTATAGTCCTCATTGTCTCCCTGGAGGTCAGTAAGGAATATAGGAATATAAGCCCTACATAATCACATAATCCCAACGTAATGTATTCCCTTTTCCTCTACCAACCCTAGTTTTTTAAAGGGACTCCCTGAAACGGATTCCGGATGCTTGGAATTCCCCAAACCTCCTAAAGGAATCCGTACATCGCGCCTGCGCCGGGCATGCTCGAGCCTCCTCCTGTCATCTACAAGCCAGAGGAGCCTTTTCTTACTGATTGGTAGGGAATGAGGGAATACATTATTTGGGATTAAAGAGAGATTCAGTTCGTTTATTCCGCGCTTACCACCAGTATGTTCTTCCACTGCGGCGAATTTTATCAGCTTTGTCAAGGGTTTGCCACAGCCTAGCGGGAGGCTTTCTGTGGGGACATGGATGGTGGAGTCTTCTCCCTAACCCCTACACCCCATAAACTAAACCCTCAACCCTAAATCCTAAGCTCTAAACCCTGAACCCTAAACCCTTAAACCCTAAGCCCTGAACCCTAAACCGGGGTCGTGAGCGTTCATGCAGGCCTCAAGGCCTTTCAGCCTTGGGTCCTTAGTTGGGCTGCATGCAATCCCCCCCCATCAACCATCCACTCCCTTGCGATAACAGTTTTTTTCTTTTTTAATATAGTGCCATTTCATGATTGGGGGAATATGTATTATTAGTAGGGGGTTGGCAGGTCGGGTTTTTGAGGGAGGGGACTAACTGCAATGCTTTCCCCACCTATTTTAGACTTGTTTCCTTGTATTCAGCTGTCCTGAGCATTCAGTCTTTTATTAAGGTTTGTTGAATTCTTTTATGGAGTCTGCGTCCGGGATGAGGGAAGATAAGTACCTGCAAGCCTCATTGCCTTTCACAATTTTGGTTGCTGCTCCGCACCCCACCATAGATCCCAACATCCAAGACACTTGGCCTGCAGGACCTCATAGTTGGAGAAACCATTGATGTCCTGGGCCGCGAAATCGTGCTCTATGACTGCGATGACTTCACGCGCAGTTTCTACAGGAGCTACATGGGCATGGAGCAGGACAGGGAATGGGGTAACAGCAGGTTCAAATCATCTCCAAATATGTCAGCGATGCTGTTGACTTGCTCTTTTGTGCAAGGCATGACAGGATGGACCATTACAAAATGTGGTTTCACCGTGATGTAGTTCGCAGAAGCTGTCCTTTGCTAGCTGGAGGCCAGCATAAAGATTGATCACCCGCCTTTAACGCATGCCTCCTGGCTGGATGCAGTCCTCGCGGCAATTTGGGGTGTGGCATTAGGTTTTTGCATTTTGGGGTCCATGTTGGCGTAGCGAAGCGCTCATGTAGAGGTTCAGGAATGCCGTTTTCAAAGTTGGGCGTTCAGGGTACTGTCTGCGCAGAATCGGCATATGTACTAGCATCTGCAGGTTCCTCGCTTCTCAGGAACACAGGTACCTGGCACGCCACTTGAAATATAGTTGCAGTTTCCCTGTCATTAGTTTTCTCATGAAGAGCAAGCAGCACTGGAGGCGGAGTTCTATTGATATCAACGCATTTGTTCCCATCCAGCCCTTGACTTGCGTTTGGGTTATGTATGGCCTTCAATGTACTTTGGCGTCCGGTTGTTGGCATAGCTCCGGCAGTGGCGTTGTACTTTCTAAGCCTTAATTAAGTTGCTTACTATGGATGTGCTTACTGTTTGCCCAGATTATGCCAACTTCACTTAGCCTCCTTAGGAGCAACCCAGTAATCCCTAGACCCGAAGCTGCGAAACCCTGAACCTAGACCCTGAACCCTAAGCCCCAAACCATGATAAACCCCAAATCCCTAAACCCTAAGCCCTAAGCCCTATAATCCCTAAACCCTAATCCCTAAGCCCTAAACCCTAATCCCTAAACCCTAAACCCTAAACCCCTTAACCTCCAACCGAATGTCCTGGCGCATTTCGCCAAGGTGAAGCTCAAGTACCCGCCCTACAATGGATTTGGGTCTGAGGAGTCCTCCCCGTAATTGGGATCGTAATATTGAGGTTATGTAAGGGTTGCATAGGGCTTATAGGGGTAGCTCTAGAGATTATAGGGGTTACATAGGGCTATAGGGTATATATTGGGATTCTAATAGGGATAATGGAAAAGAACATGGAAACTACAACAGTATATTGTTGTTACATAGGGTTATATAGGGATAATGGAAAAGAACATGGATTATAGTAGGGTATATATTGGGATTGTAATGGGGATAAAGGAAAAGAAAATGGAAACTACTATAGAGCATATAGGGGTTATATAGGGATAATGGGATTTATCATAGGGATCTTAACATTAAGGCCCTGTCTGAGGAGTCTGGCCTGAGGAGTCTGGCGGCCCCAAGCCCCAGAATCCTGCATCCCCTAGAGTGAGTTTAAGGTTTTAGAGGTTTAGATTTCTAGGGGCTTAGTGGTTTAGGGGTTTTGGAGTTCAGGTGTTCAGGGGTTTAGAGGTTTAGCTGTTTAGGGTGTAGGGACCCTGAGGCAGTTACATGCGGTATGCACGGTTATTCAGGGTTGTGTACGGGGTGCATCGAGATATAAAGAGTATAGGGTCTCAAGAATACTGGCGCCATTGTTGGGTCCTTATGAAAGATTTTATCGTATATTGGGATCTACATGACGGCCCCTGAACTACTGGAAACTACTGCAGGATCCATGCGTGGACCCCTAGAATCTCCCGATACTCCCCATAGTTTACCCCTAGGTTTTTCAGGGGTACACTGTTTCCCCAGATATTCCCTATACTATCCCGATAACCCCAGATGCCATATGCAACCCTTTGCAGTGTAGATGCCTTTCCTCCTAGATCTCGTGCTTTTCAGGCAGATGCAGACAAATTGAATGTTTGCCTTAAAAAGATGTTTCTTTTGTCTTTGGGGGATATGAAGGGGTACAGAATTGGGTATGTAAGGAAATTTAAGTTGTATGGGCGAGAGAGAATGAGACCACCAACCTTAAAAACAGTTGCCCACATTGGTACATCTTGTGCAGGGCCTTTTGAACTCTTCGGGGCTCATACGTGTCTCCTCTCCCAGTCTTTCAGATGCTGCTCGGCCATAAACACTGAACCCTTGAAACCCCAAACTGAAACCTTTACATCCTGACCACCCCAAAGGCCAAAGCCCCAGAGTAGACACTATTATTCCGATTATTCTTACTATTACGATTACTTTGACTATTACTATAACTGTTGCTATTCTTATGACTAGAATTAATACTCCTATTTCTAATATGACTGCTATTACTATTATTACTAGTGTTACTATTATCATTATGACTATTACTATTAAGTATTACTTTTATTACTACTATGTCTGCAGGAAGATTCCCTCGCAAGCTGCAAGGGCCTGGTAGGCAAGCCGCCTCGCCGGGATGAGCAGAAGGACGCAGCCATCGCGCCCATGTCAGAGTTTCCGAAAATTGGAGGTTTAGGGTTTAGGGCTTAGGGTTTAGGATTTAGGGTTTGGGGTTTAGGGTGAAAATTAGGGCTTCTTTCTATGGAGCATATAACATATTGGGTTCCATGGAGAAGTATAAGGATATGTAGGGTTCAGGAGCTGAGGGTTTGCAACACGTAGGGGCCACTTCAGGCTTTAGGGGAGATCTAAAGTTTTTGAGTTCCAAGAATTGGGTTGCTGTTAAGGAACTTAAGTTAAGTTACTCTAATGGGTATATATAGTAATTTATAGGGTTTCCCCAATATAGTAACTTAATTTAAGTTCCTTAACAGCAACCCAGAAAATTGGGGTCCATTTCTGTAGGGAGGGCAAACTACGGAGTATCATAGCACATTGGGGCCTTTATCGGGGAGCGTAATCTATGGACACCCCCGTCTAGACAAATTCAGACATTCAAAAGTTCAGCACCAAGGCGGTTATTCGAGCGCATATACGAGGAAACATGCTGAGGCTTCTTTTCATTTTGGTACAGCCACGGTGCTTGCATGGTCCAGTTCAAGCAGCGGTACACCTGGTCTTCCTTGTTTCCATCCCACCCGAACCTGAGCGGCATGAAATTTTCGGAGATCTTTGACATTCCCTAAGACCCTAAGAATGAGGCCCCCAGTGTGGGGACATGCTTGAGACAAAGAAGAGAGGAGTGAGAGGAGTAGAGTTGGAAAGGGTTTTCCCTCACAAGGATTGAATACATACCCAGTACAGCCTTGGCTGATTTTTCCTTTGCCCCCAGCCTTTAGACCGACCCCATCACTTTGATTCTGCCTACCAGGAGCTAGCAGATGCAGACAAGGCACCCGCTGAGCCTGTTCGCTGCGAGCTCTACTTCTTAGACTTTGGTTTTCGATGTTACGTTTCGGGAGGCAATAGTGTTATTGTTCTGTACCACGCTGGCAAGCGCAACCTGGAAAATGCTGGTATTGAGCAGCACGGCAAAGGATGTACTTGTGTTTACTACACATTCGCCATGAAGTGCGTACTCATACAGCATCATCTACCGCCCAGTTCGCACTCATGCGTAGAATTATCGCTGCAATGGGGTTTCATAGCCGTTCATGATGGATCCTAGTATCTGTTACGAATCAGGAACCTGCGTGAGTCTACAGTCCCAAACCCTGAACCTAAGATCAAAACCAGGCTTCCACATGATTCAATCAGCAAAACGAACAATGTTTCTCCATCACATTTCGGTCTGTGCAGGTGCTCCGTTTCGAAGCTGTTCTAGCTGATGACGTGGAGGACAAGTCACGAGTGTGAGGTGTTGTATTGGCGGCTATCTTATACTGGGATAATGGAAAAATGGAAACTACTACAGTATATTGGGATTTGCAGGCTTCGATTTCCAAGTCTTACAGTCAAAATAGGGTGAAAATTGGGAAATGGAGAATCAAATGGCAAAGACATTGGAACATGAAATGGAAGCTAGGCTAGGGTTATATAGGGGTATATGTAGCGGTTTTACACAGAAGGGGCGAAGAGGGGGGAAGATGCTTGGAGGCGCTAGTGTGGGCTGCTGTATGTCAAAAGCACTGTGGTCAAAGAGCCAGCTCGGCTTCTGGAGTTTTTTGACATCCGCAGTTCACAATCTCTTGACTCGTCGATCTCTACATCTGAATTGGAGCTGAGGGAGGTAGAGCTTGGGCGCTGAGTAACCCCCAAACATGATATAAGGGTTTGCGGCAAAGGTGAGCATCCAAATTATCGAGAGGACTTGGCAAGTAAGATCTTACACAGTGCTAGGCTCGATAGTTGGGGACTTGCGGCCGAGGGCTTGTGAAATTCGGATGGTATGCTCAAGACAAATTGGAGGCCATTGTCGTAAGCGCCCTCGCACCTACTTTCCAGGTCAGAACTTTCTCAACTCTCTGTTGACTTACTGGTGGGTACTAGGGAAGAGCGGAATATATTATATAGGGGTTGTAAAAGGAACATGTTCCCTTATTCCCTACAAGTCCCATGCATCAAGTACCAACTTCAAGGCTCTGAAGCCATCTGCGAATCTTGGGACACTGGCTCGGCCGGCCATGATATCATCATGTGTCGGAAGGGCCGAATGATGCTTTCAAGGCTTCGGATGAGAGTGAAGAAGAAAACTAGTCTAAACCCTAAGCCCCATCATAGTAGTTTCTTTTTCTTTTCCATAATCCCTATATAACCCGATACCCTAGAGTTTCCATTTTATTCTCTATGATCCCCCAACCTTCTTCCTACTAATCCTACTAGTACAGTGATGTTTTGTGGTTTCCCAAAGTTAGGGGTACCTTTTTTAAGTTCCCCATAATAAGGACCATAGTAGTTTGGGGAAAACATCGGGGTACATTAGAAATGGGGAAACTACCTTTTTTTGTTTTTGAGGCAACAGCGTAGTTTCGCAAGCTCCTACCATGGCAGGAGAACACGAACCGAAGATTTGTGGTGGCCCAGCAAACCTCTACATATACCCGGTCTCCATTTCATTTTCCATTTTCTTTTCCGTTTGATTCTCCATTAATTCTGGGGGGATAATATCATCACAGGAGAACGAGAACCGAAGATTTGTGGTCGCCATCTGGCTTGGTGATGACAGTGTGGGGGCCGCTTGCTCAGCAGCATCACTTCAGCTTGGATCTTGTCTTGGCGCATTCCGGCTGTACGTTTGGGTCATTGCACTAGTGATAGTGATTGTAATGGTAGTAGTATTAGTAATAGTACTAGCAATAGTGGCAGTAATAGCAATAGCAATAGCAATAGCAATATTCATAGCTATAGTAGTAACTGATAGTAATAGTACGAGCTTGGGGGGAGGTGCGTTTCACAGTAGAAACGCTCGGTGACAAGAAGTGGGGGTTTCGAAGGACTACTGTTAGCAGTCTGGCCACTAAACAATGGCCAGCGCCACCGGTGCCATTGCCGTCACAGAATCTACAACAAAAGCACGCCGAGAACTAGAAAAGCAAACAAAGACGAACAGCACAGCGAACAACAAAAGCATCCACAGCAGTCAGAGCGATAACAAGAGCAATAATGCCGTATTACAACCAGCAGCAGTGGCGGCAGTGGCGGCAGTAGCCGCAGCAGAGGTTCGACCCGCAGTTGCAGCAAATACCCAGTAAAGACATTCTGCGATGAAGTGCGCCAGAGCTCCTAACGTGCAACAGTTAATGTGTTGTCCTTGAGGTTTTAGGGCTTAGCCTTGCTGCTGGTCCTTAGCATTCGCCTCCTGACGCATGAAAATCTGGTCGAAGCACTGATTCATGAAATCCTGCATTGTTCAGCTAAATGATAATCCCAAGAAGCCCCCGATCATCCGTGACACCCCGAGAAGGTCCCCCAATCGCTAGACGCTCAAAGACAAGAGTGATGATACTGATGGTAGTAATGACGAACAATGGTAGAAATAACGAATTACAATCATAATATGCAGCCCCTGCTTCTTCCCCAAACCCTAAGCCCTACAGGGACAAGGGTTAGACCTTGTCCCTAAACTTTAAACCCTAAATCCTATATACCCTAGACCCTAAACCCTACATCCTAAACCCTAAACCCTAAATACCCTAAACCCAAAACCCTACATACCCCAAACCCTACCCTTTGAAATGCCACGTCCCCAGGTCTGGGAGCTGAAGCAGCGGAACTCTGGCCACTCCGAAGGCGCGGGAAAGGTTCGATCACGGGGACACCTCCTGCAGTTACTAAATAAAGGATGTGGGGTTTAGGGTTCAGGGTTTAGGATGTAGGGTTAGGGTTTAGGGATTTAGGATTTTGGGTCTTGGGGTTTAGGGCTTAGGGGCATTACCCCCAATAAGGGGTCTAAATAAAGGATTTGGGGTTGAGGGTTTAGGATTTAGGGTCTATACGGTATTATCCCCAAGAACGGAGAACCAAATGGAAAAGAGCGTGGAAAATGAAATGGCAGCTGGGATCATGTAGGGGTTTGTAGGATAATTACCAACGTTACTAACGTATCGAATACTGGTCTTTGTATGTTTATGGGATAGAGCATCACAAGTAGACCTCAACATGATACTGGTAATTGCTTAGGCCCACCTAGCACGTCGTGGCTTCTCCAAGGGAGCAACCCAAAAAGTTGACGCTCAGAGATATGGGGGTTCGGTGTTCTTGGAATGTACAAAACATTGTTTAATCTTGCTTCTTATAGCCCCCAATGCACACGGCTACATTTAAGCTTTGTGAGAGTCCAGGCCTTTCAATGTTGAAAGGCAAGAAGAACAAACCATGTCGCTCTCAAACCCTGAGATATCCTACCCCAACACGACAAATGCCCACTAAACAGCTAGGTAGGCATCTTAAGACAGACCAGAGTTACCTCGAACCGTCGTTGCAGGGAGACAGACACTATACGCTGGATATAGCTTCAGTGTTTTTTACCTGGCCAACAAGTGGGTCCAAACTGCCCTTAATACATGCCCCTTTGGTTCTGCCGCAAAACTGAATTGCCAGTTTCATAGTTGATACACCTAAGACTGTTACGAGGCCTGACTCTTGGGAACAGGTCCGCGGAATGTTTCATTTGTTTGTGTTCAGGATGCATATGGTAGCTTCCATATCTAGAGGCCCCACTATAGACACCAACATGCTATAATCCTTATTATGGGGACCTCCAATAAGCTACCCCTAATATTGGGAAACCCCCGTATTTCCTTGCAAGTTACGATCTCATGAAACTTGAGATGATGGCACCAAAGCGGGGCATACGTCAGTCTTTCAGATGTTCTTCATCATGGAACGATTGCCTGACTCTTCAGTCCCAAAACAGGGGCGCAAGAGGCTTGAATACCCTAAACCTTAAACCCCCAAAAAGGGGCCTAACAGGTTTGAATACGTTTCGGAATCATGATTTCTGGCTTGTTAACGATGATTATTCAGGCTTCTGTGTACTACAGTCGGCCCAGCCCTTCATGGCTGAAACCCTTTCTCTAGATTTGTGGTATGCGCATGCAAGGAAGCTGCCCTGGATTTGAGCTGAATCCCTGGAACCCCAGAATTACCACGGTATTCAGATATCAGCATATTCAAGCCCCTCTCTAAGCCCCCAACCTTGCGCAGTCCCTAATTCAAGGACCCTAAGGGACCCAACGGTCGTGACCATGGATAATGGAAAAGAAAATGGAAACTACTATAATGGGTTTTATAGGGTACATAATGGGGCTATATTGGGATAATGGAAAAGAAAATGGAAACTACTATAATGGGTTTTATAGGGTATATGATGGGGTTATTTTGGGATAATGGAAAAGTAAATGGAAGCTACTATAAAGGGTTTTATAGGGTATATGATGGGGTTATTTTGGGATAACGGAAAAGAAAATGGAAACTACTATAGTATATTAGGGTATATATATATATATCCAATCCTTCGGCCTTTCCTGGTTGCTTAGGTGGTCAAGAGCCCACCCGGATACAAGCCCACACCCAAACATGTAGGTACCAAGTGCGGCACCTCCACGTCCCGCATGGACTCTGACATAGCTTAGGAAACCTGTTCTGGTTGGGTGGTGCTGTAGAATTGAAGAGTGAAGAGCCGCATGTTCTAGTCACAGTCTAGATCCATACAAGACCCTGCTGCCATGCATGTGTGGGTTTCCGTAAATTCACGATGATACGGGTCCGTTATTGTGGGATTCCCATTTTAACACGAGCCCTATATACAGGTACATTCTCCCCCATTTGGGGAGCAGTTCTTCAGTCCTGTGGTCATTTCCTAGATCCCCGTTCAGGCCAAGTCCAATGCGTGACATATTTGGGAGGCAAGTTTGCCAGCAAGTCGCGCAAGAGGAACTCAGCCACTGGCAAGTGGTTCAAGTCTGGGCCCTATACCTGCTAATAAGCTTAAGATCTAGGGTCTATGGGGTTCTGGTAAGCAAGGAAGGAATGAATCAATTTGTATAGCAGTCCTCGTATAGTCCCCAACGCTATAGTGTTTGCCATGTCCTTTTACATTCCTTGTTTCTGACTCCCTGCTGGTCAGAGGTATGCGTAAGGTGCAATTTACACGGGTTCTGCATGGCCAAAAAGAGGCTGACAACTGCAGGGTGAAGTGCAAGCTTCGTCGGTTGGCTTGTTAGGCCCTAGCTGGTTTTGAGATAGAACATTCGCATGTAGCGTTGCAAGCACTATGCTCAACAAGATAGCAGGCAAAGCTATAACTACCCACAAAGTTCAGAGAATCCCCCAAGCTCGTGCTTCTGGATTGGTTTTACTTTCAAGGCTTGGCAGGCATTGTAGGGATGATGCAAGTCAAAGATTCCTCGTCAGAGTCTGTGCGGGAGCCATGTTGGCTTTAGAAGAAGCCGGCAGCATGTGCAGACATCATCTTGTCATGCGAGTCCCCGAGCTCCATGTATCCCGCCCGGGACGTCCCAATAACATGAAACCCCAACAATAGATAAAAGTGTGCTGCAAAGGTTGTACTGTCCTGTTGAAGGGGGGCTTTATGGTTTGCGAGGCTAGTGTCGGCGAGGTTACAAAGTCTTTGAAGCAGACAGAGGGCGACAGATTTTAGAAGTGAACATCCTGTGCTTGTACTACTACTACTACTACTACTACTACTAGTAATAATAATAATAATACGACTACTACGACTATTACTTGGCAATTCTTACAGGGTGCGCCATATACTGTAAGGCGGACCCATAACAAAGGACTCCCTAAGACTTCCTGTGGGCTCCCTACCCATTTCTGAGGTCTGCTTAGGGTTCAGGGTTTTGGGGTTTAGGGTTTGCTTGATAATGTTGCCAGGACCAGGCAGGTTGCTCAACGCAGCTTTTGCAGTTGGGGTCTAGGGTTTAGGGATTAGTAAGTGGGGCTATACAAGTGATAAATCTTAATTAGAACGTTGAACCTCCTGTTTGACAGGAGGCTCTAAGATTTGTTCGCTGAGTTATGTTCCCACAGCGGCTTTTGAGACAGAAAGAAGCTCTGCAACAATGTTTGACCAAGAAATGTGGTGGTAGTTTCCCCAAATAGAGGGACCCCAATGTAGACCCTGAAATACTATAGAGCTGCTTATAGGGACCCCCCAAAAGGTACCCCTTCTTTTGGGAAACCCCCTGGTCTCTATATTGAAGCCTCAGCCGGGTTCCTCGCGGAATCATTCTGACGCTGCTGTTTCGGCTTCCCCTTCCGCTACATACACCCGAGTATGTTAACTATTTCCCCTTCTGGGAATTAAACCCTAGACCCTAAGGCTTCTTGGGGCTTTAGGGTTTCGGGATTTAATTACGGCCTCTAGCTTAAGGGTTTAGGATTTGGGGTTTTGGGTCTGGAATTTAGGAGCTCAGCGTCGGGGGCTTGGGGCTTTGGGCATACGATTTAGGGTTTAGGGCTTACTCTTTGCATAGAGTTTAGGGCTTAGGTGACTGAAGCTTGATTGGACAAGAATGCGTTGTTGCGCGTGAATCGGAGACAGCGGCCTTGAAGAAGAAGTGATCTTTCTCCCCTATGTGACAGTACATAAAAGTACAGGAAGGACACAGGCCTGGCAGCCTGTGCTACTAACCATCAACATGTCATGTGAGAAAAGGCTGCCGGATGTAGCCTCTTCAGTATATGGGGGATTGTCAAAATTATGGTCCCTTTTTGGGGTCCCCTAAGTTAGGCCCTGTATTATAATAGGGACCCAAAAAGAGACCATACGCTAAACCCTAAACCCTAAACCCTAAACCTTAAACCCTAAACCCTAAACCCTAAACCCTTGACAATCCCCCATATGCCAACCCTCAAAGCTGAGGCCGGAAGAGTTCTACATCGGCGCCATCGTGGCGATCAGTGCCAGTCCGTTCCACCTCACAGGGGCTGATGAGAAGGCCCTGGCTTCTCGGGATTTAGGATTTAGGGCTAGGATTTAGGGCTTAGGGCGTAGGATTTCGGGTTTGGGGTTCAGGGTTTAGGATTTAGGCTTTAGAGTTCAAGGTTTAGGATTTAGGGATTAGGATTTAAGTGTTTAGATAATGGAATACCCGGGATGTATAGGGAGTGCGGGGGATTGAATACCCTGGCGTTACATAGCTTGAGGGTTTAGGGTTTACTTCGGGCAATTCCCGCATCATTTTGGCTTTAACATACCTTGCCGGCTTGCTTTCAGGCCCCCTAAACCCTAAACCCTAAACCCTTACCCTGGAAGCGCTGCTCATCACCTATGAGGAGGAGCACACTAATGAGGGTGCCTGTTCCTCATACGCAGATGCTTGGGTTGCAAAGTGGAAGCGCAGGCTTGTTGGCCTGTTGGGAGTGGATGTCAGAGAGCGTCGGGATTCTCCGTGGCAGCCGCAAATGGAGGAAATGCGCAGGCTTGAAAGGGAGGCCATGCTGGATATCGAGGGTGAAGCTGCGGAAAAATGGGCCGCCTCGGCTGCACAAGCAGCTAACGACATGGCGATTCGTGAAGCTCTTCAAGTACCCGATCCTCCGCATGCAGTACCTCGTTCCCTACTGAGTGTGCCTGAAGGGTTAGGGTTCCAGGGTCGTAAACGACCGGCATCTGAAATGGGTGGGGCCAGTGCTGAGGATGTCTCGGCTACTATGCGGCCGCTGCCTACTGGTTTTGAAATCACTGTGGTAATCGCTTCCCCCTAATAATA
>CAJNIZ010010557.1:172011-185363 GCA_905231905.1 Symbiodinium pilosum | reverse complement strand
TTAGGGGTTTTAGGGTTTAGTGGTTTGGGGATTTAGGGTTTAGGGTTTAGGGGTTTAGGGTTTAGGGGCTTAGGGCTTGTAATGTAGTAGTTTCCATTTTCTTTTTCATTATCCCTATGTAACCCCAATACATACCCTATAACTCGTACATATAACCCTTATAATCCCTAGAGCTACACCTATAACCCCCACGACGCCAATTCCGACATTTGCTTTGAGCCATAGCCCAAACTCCTGAAAGAGGATCGTATAGGGCCCCAGTATAGGGGGCTCGGAGTTTAGAATATGGCTCATTTGAGGGTGGGATTTCTATCATGATCGTGAGATTCTGTAAGCTGATTGCTGCGACCGCTTCTGGGTCGGAAGATTTAACGTCAGTGTGGTTGTTTGGGATTTGGGATTTAGGGTTTAAGGTTGGGGGTTTAGGGTACCCCGTGTGTGCCCGCAAAATAATCATCCTTGTTCATGCTGCTCCCCAAAGGGATTCCTTAGTTTTGGCAACCTTCAATCGAGGACCCTTCATATTTCGAGGGCGGCAGACGCTATGCCTGGAAACCTGGAAAGACTAAAATCCTGAACCCTAAAAGCTACGCAGGTGTTGGAACGGTAAAGTCCTAAAACCCAAAGGCTGTGCAAGTGTTGAAAACTAAAACCCTTTTTGTAGAAAAAGTGGCTGCGTACTGTGACGCTAGGCTCAGAGGTTCTCCTTACCACCGCCCCTGCCTACTTTTGGGTCCCCCAACCCTACATTCATGGGAGTAGTAAAGCTATCAAGCTTATAGTCGCCTTAAGTAGATAGAATATGGCTTTGGCCATATCAAAATAAGATCCCCATATACCCCATATTCTATCTACTTAAGGGGGACTATAAACCCCTTGATGCACGTGGTCTGACACCGCCTAACACCCAAAGCAAAAACAACGGGGCCATGAGAGGCTGGCGGGGAGACTTCCAGAGCGGAGGTTCCACAGGCCAGAACGCTTGTGGTTCCACAGATAATGGGGTTTCCCAAAATTAGGGTTTATAGGGATTCTATAGGGATATATAAGGGCTATATAGGGTTTAGGGACTTTTTTGGGGGGTCCCCATAATAAGGATTATGGTATATTGGGGTCCATGCTGGGGTCCCCTATTTATGGAAACTACCGTGTGGGGGATGAGAGACTATTCCTTTACGTTCGGAGGTGTAGGGCTTATAGGGTCTGGGGATATAGGTTTAGGGTGTACGGGCAAATAGAGGAGCCATGCGCGCTAAGCTTTCCACTCGCCTTGCCTGTATTTGGCACTTGCACAAGCCACACAAACAGGAACTTGGGTTTGGTTTAAACGTGTTTGGGTTCGGGCGTTAGCCTTTGTTCAAAGAAATCTTAGCTTCAGTGAGTGCGTCAAGGGTTCTGTAGGCATAGTGGCGAAGGCATGTTTGCGCCAGGGACACCAGACAAGGGGCTGCGTTGAAGAGGTCTACATCATGCTGTGGATGTTGCAGGAGTGCTTAGAGTTGAACGGCTTTTTCAAATGTCTAGGCCGCCTGCTTGTAGGGAGTGCATACTCTCAGGGCTTCATGGAGGTGATATATGGTAGTTTCCCAAAATAAGGGGACCCCAATATAGACCCCAAAATATTATAATCCTCAATATGGGAACCCCCAGTAAGGTACCCTTAACTTTCGGAAGCCCCCATAGAAGGATATGTAGCTTGCGGACGGAGACATGTTTGAACCATCTTGAAAAATCAGCACCATGCATCTGGGATAGTTTTGACCACAGCTTTTTGGGGTTTACCTTGCCGCCGCTATTTTATATATACTTTAGGAGGACCCCCCACCCTGTAATAGTAGTATAGTAGGAATTAAGAGGACCCTCATATGGTTGCCATTATCCCTTATAGTCACTATTACTGGGTGGGGGGTCGGGCAGAAGGCATGGGGATCGCAGCTCACGGGTCCCAAGGGTAGGGCTGATGCTGAATTCACGCCTCCATAGTGGATGACATTGCAAGAGGCTTTCTACTCAGTCCATTTTGGGCCCGATATTGTCCAGCTGCAGATGTAGGTCGGCCCTAATTACTGCAAGGGCGTGTTGATTCTTTTTCTATGGTATGGTCATTTTCCAGCGCAGCACCCGCTTGACGGGAGCATCAGGCCAGCATGGGAAAGCCAATATTGCAGAAATGCTCCCAGACTTGTTCCAAGCACCCAAGCTTTGTCAGAATTCTGAATCATCACAGGACATAGCTGCATGGAAGCAAAGGTGGCCAGCCACTATTGCTCCAAGCACAGACCCTAAACCCTAAACCCTAAACCCTAATTATAATTGTCACTATTTGCATTTGCCCTCAAGTTTTTATGGAGTCCATGTCGCAGTCCAAGGCTCGAGCCTTGAGGCAAATGGGAGTTTCCCAAAGTAAGGGGACCCCAATATACACCCCAGTATACTATGGTCCTTATTATGGGACCCCCAAAAAATGGTACCCCTAATTTTGGGAAATCCCCAAATCTCAGAATACAAGTTCGGTAAGCTTTATGTGGCTCGAGGGGCTGCTGTAGGCAGTCTTGAGCTTTTCGCCCTACCTCCCATCTGTGATACCCTGAACTTGACTGCGAGAACTGTTTCCCTGTGGCCCTGTAGTTCCCAAGGAAAGATAAACAGCATGCCCACCCCCCCAAAAAAACTTGGGTAGTACTGTATGTTCGTTGGTGATTTTGCAGACCTGAACATCAAGTATGCCCCGGCCAGGTCCACCCTGCACTCCGCTCTGCAGTTGAGAACCTCGTTTCAGAGGCTAGCGCGCGTCAGGCTGCATAAGCTGTAGGAGCCTAAAAACGACCCCAATCCTGATAAAGAGCACCTCAAGTACACCTCAAGATGATATTGGTATTTATTCAGGTCTCCACATTAACCCTGGACCCGAAACCCCAAATAGTAGTTTCCATTTTGTTTTCCATTATCCCAATATTAGCCATTAACCCTAAACCCTAAACCCTAAATAGTAGTTTCCATTTTCTTTTCCATTCTCCCAATCCTAATGTTTCCCATTTACCCTCAACCCTCAACCCTAAATAGTAGTTTCCATTGTCTTTTCCATTCGCCCCAATATTACCCATAAACCCTAAACCCTAAATAGTAGTTTTCCATTTTCTTTTCCATTATCCCAGTATATTACCCATTAGCCCTAAACCCTAAACCGAGCAGCTTCGACTTCTTGCTCGACAGGTCTAAGGGCCAAAGATTTTTCAGGTAGATCTTCATTGCATATGAGCCATTGTCTACGCTCCTGACAGCGGATCCTATAGGGGGACTACTCTAAGGGTTATTAAGGGGGATACTAGGAGTTTAGAATATAGCTCATATATAGTCCCCCATAACTAGATAGAATCTGGGTATATGGAGATCGTATTATACTATACCCAAAGCCATATTCTATCTACTCAAAGGGGACTGTAGTCTGACTGCAGCATAGAGCCCCATATCAATGTCATTGTAGACCCAAATTATTTTAAAACATCCTGATTATAGGGAGTCCCAAAAGGGTACTCCAAATTTTCGGAAACGCCCTAACTCGTCCCATTACTCACACGGTCTGCGAGTGCCAGACGTGGCCCCGGGCACGGGAAGAGCTAATCGGCGATGAGGGTGGCGAGCAGGCGAGCAAGGCCCAAGCCATCTAAGGGTTTAGGGTTTAGGGGCAATAGGTAAGGAATTTAAGTCCCATTGCGGTGTATCATGATCTATTTGAATATTGAATATTAGGGAGGGGGGGGGGCGGGGAGGGATTTAAGGAAGTGGAGCTAAGTTACCATTTTGAGTTAGCATATCATGTACTACATCCAAATTATGGAAAATTAAGTCCCTGAGATCCTTATGTGAACTCTTCCATTTCATTCTTCCTTCTTGGCGAATCTTCAGGCCCTTTTCTCCTAAACCCTAAGATATTGGTGCTACGGTGGTACGTCAGATGAACTTCCTTAACCCCAACCCAGGCGCTCATAAAGAGCTGGCATCGGTCTTTTCAACTGGCCTCCGCCTGCTATTTAAGATCCTCGTTTCAGAAAGTCATGGTAGGGATCATGCGTTTAGGGTTTCGGTGTTTAGGGTAATAGTAATAGTGAGAGTACATAATAGCAAGGCCTATCGGAAGAGTAGTAGCTATTGGCAACTTTCCACATGTGTGTTAATCAATTGCGAGAAACGATTTGGGCTGAAAGGTGAGGAGTTAAGGGGCGTTGCCTGGGTATCTGGCTCCAAGACCTCCGGTGTCAGAGGTCTCAGGAGGTAGATATCTCGGACTTGAAATGAGGCAGGGCAGCATGGAGGGAGAGAGCGAAGTCAGGGAGGACTTGTTGGGGAGTTTCGTGAAGCGCAGTCCAAGGACTTCATCGGTAGTAGTACTAGTACTAGTACTAGTACTAGTACTAGTACTACTACTACTACTACTACTACAACACTACTCCACTTGCCAAACTCAGTCCAAAGCCTCCAGGGTCCTCGGCCGCCTCTGGCGGCCTCCCTGGCTCGAGACCTGGACGCCGCTGTCGCTGCACAGCGCGGTAGCGCTTGGGAAGACTGCAGCGCCAAGGCTTTGACCACTTTTGCTTAGTTGGGCATGGGATTATACGCGCTGTCGTAGGGTTGTGTTGGGGAGTAGTTGATTTCCAAGGTTTATTTCCTAGAAGTTGAAATCTGTGATTGGGTGTGTCAGCTTCGAAGTTTCGAGTGCTTTGGAATGTTTTTTGTACATATGAAGCAATCAAGTACTTGTATTACACAACGAACGTTTCCGAAACCCCCTAAACGTGACATTGAACAGCCAAAGGCCAGAAACTTCTCAAACTTCTCATTAAAGCGCTACAGCTGTGACCAGCACCTCCTCCTTTGACAGGGCAGCTGCATGTCTATGTGCAACGGCCAGCCTGAAGAATTAGGTTCAGCGACGCAGTTCAGGGTTTAGGCTTTGGGGTTTAGCTTTTCAGTGCCGTCATGCCTCCCGCTTGCACTTTACATTGAGTCGTTTCTGATGCTTACTGGTCTGTTATGCCGCAGACTGCATGCTTCTCGTGCACTTGGGGCCTTACCTGGGCTTATCTGGCTTCATTTCCAGCGTGCTGAGCACCTCTTTGCCCACACACAGACAACCCTTGTACCTAGTTCGGACCTTGCTCGCAGCCTTAGGGGTTCTGGTGTCTTTCTGCCGTCCCAAGAGGTAAATATGACATTCTCTGTGGCGTTCCCTCGCTGCAAAATCACGTGCAGCCATATCCCAACCCTACTGGTCACTGACTCTCCTATCTGCGGCAAGCTGATTAAAGATCCTGGAATCACCCAGGGTAGGTTGATGCTACTCTTCCACATGTCAGTGCAGTGGTTGGGGAACCTTCCCATTTGCGATCAGACTAGAGTCTACGAGTGCTTTTGTAAATACTGTCATCATTACTTTTCTTTGCTCTTGGAATGTTGCTACTGGACTACCACCATTGCTGCTTGCCCCATGTTGTGTATGTCTCTAGGTCCCTTGAACTAGGTTATAGCTGGAGGTACTTTGAATATCATCCCACTTATAACTGCCTACAGTCCTACACCCTAGACCTTAAACCCTAAGCCACGGTTAAGGGCTTAGACGAGCTTCCAATTGCAATGATATCTTGGGCAGGCTGAGGGCACTTATATTCCTATTCCTATTATACTCTTAGGGTCCCCTATCCAGCATCCATTTACGGGTTTAGGTTAGGGCTTAGTCCTTCTAATCTAAACCCTGAACCCTAAACCCTAAACCCTACCCCTTCAACCCTAAACCCTAAACCTTAAACCCTAAACCCTAAACCCTCAACCCTAAACAGGCCGCAGCTGTGAGGACAGAGGCCTGGACCGCCCTGGTGAGGGACAAGGGCTGGCAACGCCTCCCGGAGGCACAGAGTCAAATGGCTTCTATGGAGGTATATGGGGGTTTCCCAAAATTAGGGGTACCCTTTTTTGGGGTCCTTATAATAAGGATTATAGTATATTGGGGTCTATATTGGGGTCCCCTTATATGAGCCATAGTCTAAACTCCTTAAAGGGGTTATATAGGGGATTTATATAGGGGAGTATTATGGGGGGTACTAGGAGTCTAGACTATAGCTCATATAGGGTTTAATTTAATGGGTTATACATTGGGTTGCAGTGATTACATATAGTGGTTATATGGAGGTTGTATAGAGTTGGGGGGGACATGATCCCCAATAATGGAGAATCAAAAGGGAAAAGTAAACGGGAAATGACCTGTGTACCAGGATTAACTGGTGGTTTCTGGGGTTTGGGGTCTCCGGAAATTAGAGAGTCCTTTTCTGGGAGATTACCATTCGAGAATAAGTATATTGGGCCCTATGTTATATTGGGATTCCCTTGATTTTGGAAACTGTCGAATTACGCTGGCCCTTTCGGGTTTGTGTTTGTCGCCAGGGTCGATGTCGTAGTTGGATAAACGCCAACCGGATCCTGATACCTGTGCACTGTAGGAAAGGGAATGACCCATACGGGCATATTATATATTCCCATAGGAGGCAGATGCGCATTCCCTTAGTTCCAGGCGTGGGAGGGGTTTTTGTTTGTGGGAGGGTGTTCCTGTTGCTTGCTGGACTCAGGACCCTGTGACAAGGAGCTCTTCATGCTGGTTGAGCTGCTGCTTGCACTGTGCTCCCACGCCTCTGGCGACGGTCTTGTGGCGTTGCAGCCGGCTTGCGTTTGGGTAGCGGTTCCTCATTTCCCATCGGAAGGTAAAGTATGCACCCTAGATGTCTGGTCCTTCTGCCATGTAACGATGCCTGAGCAAGTGATCCAGAAAACCCCAGCCAAGCCCCACAATGGCCTGTGAACCTGATGGAACTCTCTGTGCCTTTGGCCCAAGGGCCGCTTCCAGAAGCTCTGAAGCTCAGCTCAGGAGGCATGCTGACGGGGCTTTTGTTTTTGCTCCTGCTGGACCGTTTAGATCCTGCGCCCTCCTCTTCGTACGTCTGCTCGATGACGACGTTCGGGCTGCGCGGAATGCTAAGGATCGAAGGGAGCTCAGCATTAGCTAGAGGCTTTCCATCCTTCCTATGAGTTTGTGCTGCTTGTATTGTCTGCAGGTTGTTAGGTCCAGAATTAAAAAGTGCCTAGACCAATATGCATCAACAGGACAGCTCCAGGACTAAGACAGGGAAGCCCAAGGTACTCTGGAATTCGGCCTTGAAAACTCCTGTTTGCGAAGAAGGTCCCAACCATACCTCTGAAGCAAGTTGTTTCTGCATAGCGGGGACTTCACATTAACGTGGGTATAAGCGAATGCTTGTGACATCCGATCCACCAAGCAGAACATGTCTCTGAAGAGCTTGAATTGCGGAGGAGACGAAGCCTCTTGAGCTGGGCCACTTCCCTAGCACCTGTGCGCCAGAGGGCGATCCTGTTGGCGCACGGATGCAGCGACTGAGCCGACTGGCTGGGGAGCCCGGCATCGACAAGTTGAAAGAGCTGCTGACCCAGTCGAAACTTTGCTCAGCAAAGCAGCAAAGGTCCTTGTGGTGTCCGTGGTCATAGGAGTGTTTCCAAAAAATCAGTGGTTCCGGGTCTTTATTGAATTATACGGATGATTCGGAGAATTTTGAAGTATCTTAGGCGGATCCTTGTTTTCGGAACCCCATACGAAGACCACGAGGGGAAAGGCCATGGACCACTTTCGAGAATCATACGGGGTTTTCCCAAATTAGGGATGGGTTTAGGTTAAGGGTGGGGGTCCCCATAAACGAGGAATATAGTATCAGCACCGGATGAATTTGGGCCCCCCCTCCCCTCCCGCCAGAATAAGAAATGGAGGGCGCCGGATTAAAGAATGATTGGGGCTCCTGGAACTCAATTAAGATTGAAAAGATTGAATAGGAATGCATTCCTGCGTCATTGGGGCTCTTGGACCTCTATTACTTAAAAATGAATAGGAATGTATTGAATACCTCTATTCTCGGGATAGGTTCCTCAACATTGTTCTTCAAATCTGGCCCCGTTTCCCATGCGAAAAACCATCTAATTGTAGCTAGTCTTTGGTGGCTAAGTTTACCCAACAATTTTCTTTAAGTATGGTCCCGTTTTGTTAATCTAGTCTTCGGATGAGGTTGGGGTCCTTATTGGGGTCCTCCTCTTTTGCGAAACTGCCATATATTCCAATGTGACTGAGACATCTCATAAGTTCAGCTCAAACCCTTAAACCGACTAGTGATTAATCCCCGTAATAACCACCCCCTTCCCTAAATATGTCGTCTTTTAAAAATTATGTATATGTATATGTTTATATATAATGGTACTACATTGAGTATTCGGTGCCTTGAATGTGAGGGGAGGGGATGAGTCAAGAGTCCTGGCCGATGCAGCTGGAGCCGGCTACCCGGAAGAATCAGAAGCCCAAAGCATGATCCCTCAGGGGTTTAGGGTTTAGGGTTTTGGGTTTCGAGTTTAGGGTACTGACTTAGTGCTGATGTAGGAGACATCTTCCTGCCCAGACCTAAGCCTAGGTCCTGAGCCCCAAGCCCTAATTCTAAACCCTAGATCCTAAACCCTAAATCCTTAACCCTGCACCTAGACCCTAAATCGTACCACCCAGCAAGCCCAACATTCCTTTAAGAAAGGAAGAATTCAAATTGGGGAATATACCTTTTGCGGGCTCTAAGTAGCTTGAGGCAACCTTTTTTCTTCCCTGGAGCGCTGGAAGCATGGCCTGCGCGAACACGTTGGAAGATGTTGGATTACTTGGAGCACCAGGCTTTGAGTATCCTTCAGAAATTTAGGGTTTAGGGTTTAATTAAGGTTGATGATTGGGTTGAATCTGAGTATCCTTCAGAAATTTAGGCTTTAGGGTTTAAGGTTGATTATTGGGTTGAGTCCCGGCTCGGTAACACTGTGCTGGGAGTTTCCCTGGATAAGCCCTAGATCAGAATTAATCAGGACCCCGTAATCCCCGTAGAATCCCCATGAGGCCTGAGGGGCTTCCTAAGGGATCCCTATTTTGAGAAACCCCATATGAGCTATACTCTAAACTCTTTAAAGGGGGCTTGCATATAGGATTATACAGGGGAGTTGTACAGGGGATGTTGAGGGGGATGCTCGAAGTTTCGGCTTTCGCTCATATGGTAGTTGCCATGAAGAGGGGCTTCAATTTGTTTCACCCCTTGATCCTTGTGCTAGGGACCTCCAAAAATGGTGCCCCTACCCTAATTTTGGGAAACCCCCATGGGCTTCAGACTTTGCAATGGCATAACATGCTGGCAATTTGCTAAAACTTAGACCCGAAACCCTACTTCACCTCAAATGATGGTGTGAACAGGAATTGCGCACCAATCCCTATGTGAATCACCGTTTGCGCCTCATGGCCTTCTTTTTTGTCCATGTGAATCTCCATTTTTTGAGGTAAATGGCTAGTTCCCCTAAATCCTAACAGCCGAAACCCTCAACCCTAAGCCCTAAATCCTGGACCTTAAACCTTAAACCCCGTACTCCCAGACCCCTAAACCCTAAACCTTTGGCTTTGGGCTTTCCGCCAGGTGGGCCATAGACTGGTACCAACTGAGATCGGCAGCGATGTGGGTGGGGAGAACTGGAAGGAAGCCCGCCTCGAGTAAGAGAGATACTTATGAGCTACAGAGTACCCATAACCCAAGTATGAGCCCCAAGTCTCCCGATATGGTAAAATTTGGGTTAAACTAAACCTCCAAATAGCCATAAACCCTATGAACCCCTCCGCACTTACAGTTTCCATTTGATCTTCCACCTTCCTTTCCGTTTGACCATCCGGAAGTGCTGAAGTCTAGAAGCTCTAGCAACAAGAGAGGCCATGTCATCTCTACAGCAACCGGTCATTTGTCTCGATGCTTGAAAATCTCTTGCTAGGCCATGCCTGTTTTACCCCACGCTTGCCCTCGCTGAGTCTAGCGCTCTAAACCTTATTCATGGTGACACCTGGCATAGTGCTTTGCTGTTACATGTGAATGTGGACATGCAGATATGGTAGTTTCCCAAAATAAGGGGACCCCAACATAGACCCCAATATACTGTACTCCTTTCTATGGGAATCCACCAAAAAAGTACCCCTAATTTTGGGCAAACCTCCATATCCGCGCGGTGTTGCTGGACCTCCGTTGGCTGCGGGTAGTGGCCATTCGGATGGTGACGGAGAAGTAGACAAGGCAATCCCAAAACCCAATGAACCGAAGTGTTGTTTGCGGGGCTGGCACAAGAGCATAGGCTCGCAAGGTAGACTTACTTATGGTTAGTAGGGAATATGGGAATATGTTATATAAGAATTATAATGGGCATTATATTCCCTTACCACCTACGAACCAGTAAGAAAATCAAAGGGGGCTTTTTCACATCTCCGACAATGCGGCAGTCACCCCCCAGATGTTGAGCTCCTGAACCCTCCCCCCCTCCCCCCTTCTGCTCTGTCCCTGCAGCCCGTCTCAGTAGAACTCCATGAAAATGTTCCGAACAGTCCAGACGTGCTTGCCGGTAAAGGGGTGAAACTTCAATAGGCAGTTTGTGATTCCATCGGAAGCCTTGCTGTGGAAACCCATTATATTCCCACTCTCCCCAATAGAACCGCTATATAAACCCAATGTAACCTCCCCTCACATCCACGCTTCCCGGCCTAGAACTTCCGGAAACCTTGAGTTCAGCAATATTCCTCTCAAACATTTCGGATTTCCACAAAACGTTGGCAAATCACTGTCAATTACGGCCTATCCCACCTAAATTTGCAGCTTTCCGCTAACCTCTTACTTCAGGGGTTTGTTGCGTTCCCTGCTGTTTCATGATGTTAATAACGAGGTTCTACGTACCCTACACTTACAACTAGTACCGCATGATAGTCATATGATCGTTAATTATCGGGTCCTTTATCATGGGGGTTGTTGTAGCTAAACTCCGCTTATTACCTAGCACAGTTTATTCTATGATCTCAGGCTCCTTTTCATTTTCCCGTTGCCTTCCCATTTGATTTTGCAGTATTGGGGCAATGTATTTACGTATAACCTGCACTATTAACCCTGAAGCCCTAAACCCTAAAACCCTAAACCCTGAAACCCTGAAACCCTAAACCCCCAACGATGGCACTATTAGATTGTTGGGCCAGGAGGAGCTGATGCCCTTCAGCCGCTTCCTGGAGGAGAACTGGCCGAAAGTACGTAGAAAGAAAACCAGGTCGTAGCCAGGGCGCCGGGATACATATAAAGATATGTATATATATATATGTATAGGTGTATATATATATATGTATGTATATATATATATATAGAATGAATCATGATCACCTGTTCAGTGTTTAGGATCCAGGGTTTTGGGGCTATAGAAGAGGTATCCCTCTTAATTTGGCCCAGGGCGTAAAAGACCCTTGTATAGAACATGGTAGTTTCCATTTTCTTTTCCTACCCTAAACCCTAAACCCTAAGCCCTAAACCCTAAGCCCTAAACCCTAAGCCCTAAACCCTAAACCCTAAGCCCTAAACCCTAAACCCTAGGAATACCTGGCTCCTAGCTGCGCGGGAGCCGCTTCACAGACTGCATACCTGGCGCAGCATGAGCTCTTCGAGCAGTGCCCTGCCCCTTCACTGGATCAGAGACTTGGGTTCAGGGTTTAGGGCTTAGGATTTAGGGTTTAAGGTATAGGGTTTAGGGTTTAGGGTTTTGCGATTAGGGTTTAGGGTTTAGGCATTAGGGTTTAGGGTTTAGGGCTCTGAATGCTTGTAACCTTAGGTGGTGAGGTTCCAAATTCCCTAACTAAGATCTAAATTCTATAACCCAAAACCCTAAACCCTAAATGGTAGTTTCCATTTTCTTTTCCATTATCCCTATATAACCCCTAACCCCCTAAACCCTAAACCCTAAACCCTAAACCCTAAATGGTAGTTTCCATTTTCTTTTCCATCATTGCTGAGGGATCCGAAGCCTAGTTTTGTACAAGGAAACGTCTCAGACTGGAGCACTGATTTTTGGGTTTAGGGTTTAGGGTTTAGGGTTTTGGTTCTATTTAAAAGGCGTAGGAGATTCATCTCCTGTGATGGTTTAGTTGCTACTTAGGGGCTAACCCAAACCTGCTGCCAATGTGATTATTTTCTAGACTTCAGGGCGTGCGCTGGCTCTTTGACGCCTTGCAGCCGTCCCTTAAACCCTAAAACTTATGTACATCAGAAACTTTCCCAAGACGCCATCGACCCCAAAAAGAAGGGTCTCCCGACCTTTTGCCCCTGGTCCTCTCTACTAACTATCTGTAGCCCCTATAGCATCTCCATATAACTCTATGCCTCCCTGTGAAAATATCCTCGCAAGTCCTCTGCGAGGTTCTGCGAGCTGACATCGCTGTGCCCCAGACCTGGCAGGAGGCTTCAGTTGTCAGTGGCATGTCATCCTAGCCACCCCGAATGGGAATTTTATTGTTTGTCTGAGCTTTGGGTTTAGGGTTTGGGTGTAGGGATTTGACCTGGATACCGGTATACCTTCCTGGTACAAGGCAGTAGTCTGGAGTCCTCTTTTGGGGCCCCTGGAACCAGCTGTTTTCCCGCGCGTAGTCTGGGGAAGAGATCCACCCAAGGAACCCCCAAAACGAGGCTCTACAAAGACCGCAGACCTTTTTTATGAAAGGGGTGCTGTAGGGATTTCTTTGCGAATTTGGGGCGAGGTAGCTGCAGGACTGTCCTGTCATGCAGACTTCAAGAAAGGTAGCCACTCAACCTCAGGGGTATAGTCCCCCTTAAGTAGATAGAATATGGGGTCTATGGGGATCTTATTATGATATACCCAAAGCCATATTCTATCTACGGGGATAAGCCGTTGGTTGGGTCTGTTGTGGCTATCAGATGTGCAGGTTTCCATAAATCAGGCGCCAATTTTTTTTGGGAGCCGAGGATGGCATGATTTTAGGGTTTAGGGTCTAGGAATTGGGGTTAGGGTTTCGGGTATTTTGTGCACCACCACTTTTTTGGAACCATCCTGGATCTCCATGTCAGGGTTGATTGAGGCCTGGGAATCGCAACACCTTCAGTGCAAAGGCTCCAGTATGACAGCATAATTACTATGAGGCCACGCAAGCGGAACCCGCATATGTCTACTCAGTTACCCTAAACCCAATAAGCCTCTCTTGAATCCCACTTTCCATTCCAGCTTCCGTTTGAGTTTCCATTAAAATGCCAAAAAACCCTATATGCCTCTTCATATCCCGATGTGACCCTATGTATCCTACAGGAGCTATAGTCTAAACTCCTTAATGGGGGTTATATAGGGGATTATATAGGGGACTACTCTAGGGGTTATTAAGGGGGATACTAGGAGTTTAGACTATAGCTCACATGATCCACTTCGAAGCT
>CAJNIZ010010557.1:147816-171911 GCA_905231905.1 Symbiodinium pilosum | reverse complement strand
ACCCTATGTATCCTACAGGAGCTATAGTCTAAACTCCTTAATGGGGGTTATATAGGGGATTATATAGGGGACTACTCTAGGGGTTATTAAGGGGGATACTAGGAGTTTAGACTATAGCTCACATGATCCACTTCGAAGCTCAGCTGTTAGCAGGTCCTCGGAGCGCCCTCTCGATGCAATGCATGGGTGGGAACCAGCAGGACCCAATCCTGAATTCACATGAGCTATAGTCTAAANNAACTCCTTAAAGGGGGGTATATTGGGGATTATATAGGGGACTACTATCGTGGTGATTAAGGGGGATAGGAGTTTAGACTATTGCTCACATGAGACTTTTTGGTGCTTGAAGGGGAAGGAATATGGGGGTTTCCCCAAATTGGGGGCACCTTTTTGTGGATCCCTAGAATAGGGACTATAGTATATTGGGGTCTATATCGGGGTACCATCATTTTGGGAAACCAGCATATAGGTACTACTATAGGGGAGTATTTAGGCTTGTTCTGTGGATCCACTCGCCTACTCCCCTTTAAAAGCACCAGCAAGAAAGGACGAAAGGAACTTGTGGCTGCAAAGAAGCATTGTCCGGGATAAGGTTTGAGAGTTTCAAGCACAGATGCTCCGAATGTTTTCCCCGTGAGTAAGTTGTATAGGGTTCCCCCCAATGATGGAGAATCACATGGAAAAAATGCAAAATGAAATGGAAACTGTGATTAAATAGGGGTTATATTGGGGTACTCCCATTGGGACACCAAATCTGACATTTTGCCGGATTAGGTTGAGTTGTCGTGCTGAATTCATGGACTGGCCTTTGGTTAGCTGGGAATGAAGGAATGGAAAAGACAAGGGAAGCTATTATGACAGATTATTTAGGGACTACTATAAGGATCCAGGTTTTTCATTCCGAGCTAACCAAAGGTAAGTAAATTTGAGACCTTAGCCCTAAACCCCAAACCCGAAGTAGGAAGGATATGTACTGTGGGCAACCAATCCTAGCTAGCCAAAGGCCCGTGGAGCATCATCCACCAGTCGTTATATTGTGGAACGCATATCATTTACTATGTATATACTTATATATGTATATATATAGAGGTATATATATATATACATATGTATATATGTATATATATATATGGTAACCCTAAACCTTAAACCCCTAAACCCATTATGGTAACTTGATTGATGTTCCTCAGGACCCTGACGCCTTGCCACTGGGACTCCTACGTGTCTAGCCTGAAGCCGCAAGAGGGTTTAGGATTTAGGGTTTAGGGTTTGGGGTTAGTGTGACTACTGGGCTCATGTAAGGAACTTGATTTTTAAGTCCTTATATTGGGAAAGCATAGGAATTACTATGGATGTATGGTAACCCTAAACCCTGTATACCTCTATAGACCCATTATGGTAACTTAATTTAAGTTCCTTAACAGCAACCCAGATTACGAGGTGGTCTTCCAGGCCGAACTGATCCACAAACCGCCTTCCTTCAGGTCTTCCTTGGGGGTCAGTGGGTTAGGGCTACGTATCCCGAGTTGAGAGATGGCCTCGTTAGGTGGAGGGTTTAGGGATTAGGGTTTAGGGTTGAAGCTTTGGGTCCTGGATTCAAGGTTTTGGGCTTAGGGTTACCAGAAGTATGCCTTGGGGTCAAGATATAGAGGGTTGAATGTCGAGGAGCAACGATAGTGAACAAAACAGAATAGATACATTTCTGGGCGTGGGTACCTTATTGCATGTTGAGCCAAAATCCTATTCCCCAATCCCTCGATGCAACAAATTCTAGACCCTGTACAAACCCTACAAAACCGCAGTTCCAATGTCACGTTCCATTCGATTTTCCTCTGTTCCCCAAACACTACATATGCGTACAGACCCCTAGTTTCCATTTTCTTTTCGTTTTGAGTCCTTTTCATTATCTAGAAAATTGCAGAAAACCAGAATTTCCTTATTGAAGCTTGAAATTTTTCAATAATAAGTTATATAGATTCTCTTTTAGGATTTTTGACGTCTAGTGCTTAAATTCTAAACATGAATACCTATCACAATGTTGAAGCATTTGCTTCGTATGAGAGTAGTACTATCCATAAGAAATCTAACCTAGTGAGAATCATGTAGCTGAATAAATGAATTCAACAAACGACGTTTTCATCCCCATAAGGCCTCAAGTCAGGCCACCGCCCTGCTAAAGACACCTGCCAAAGCTCCCAAACCCAAAGTTCCATGAACCTTGGAACCTTCACATGCTAAAACCTAAATCCTAAACCCTAAACCCCTAAACCTTAAACCCCAAACCCCTAAACCCTCTGTGACCTCTTTCAGCTGGCTTCCTGGATTTTAGGACAACTTTCTGGCGCAAGTGCATGGATTCAAGCGCGTCGTCAGCTGGCGGTTTCAGCAGGGGTTGTTACGGTGATGATGTTCGTTTAGACTTAAAACATGTTTGTGCATGTTTGCGCCTAAAGGCCGATGAGGCATGGGTGTGACAGTTTCAGGGTCTACTTGCTTTTCTTTGTACCCTCCAGGTTTGTACCCTTGGGTTTGGATTGCTAAGCCGTGGAAAAGAGCCCTTGATAAGCGCATTTAGGAAAGGAAGCCCAGGTGTGCGAAAGTAAAGTCTTGGAAGCTAAGGTGCTGCTGTCTCCAAACCAGCGCACAAAGCTGCACGTGAAGGTGGACGCAGGCACCGCGTCCCAAGGCAACATCTCGCCAGTAAATGTGGAGGAGCGGGCTTGACCCTATATGAAGAACCAATATTGACATCCTGTTTTCGTTGTATGACGGTATAACTATGGTGGAGGGTACCTAAAAGTTAAATGCCTATTTGAAGAGGCCCTGACAGAAGGTGCCTGGTTTGTCTCAGGCATGGTTCGAATTCTTTGAAGACTGAGCCCATATAGACAACAGATAGGACGGATAGAACTTGGACCTATAGATACATTGGGAACCTTACCCATCAATCTTTAAGTAAGCCCTGAAAACCCGAAGCCCTAAACTGCACACATCCCTACATAACCCGTAAAGATCCTTTTATGTCTAAGGCCTCCTTAAAGCATCCTTCAGCCTCCCTACATAGCCCTCCCGACCCCTAAACCCTAAGCCCTAATCCCTAAACCCGAAACGCCCATCCCTAAACCCGAAGTCCTAAGCCTTAAATCATAGGCCCTAACCCTAAATCCTAAGTCCCAAGCCCTGACCCTGAACCAGGAGCCCGACTTGAAACAGTACCCAGACTTTGCTGAGGCGGTGGCTTGTCTCACCATCTGATTTAGGGTTTAGGGTGTAGGGTTTAGCGTTCAGGGCTTGGGGTCTAGGGTTTAAGGTCCAAGTAAGGAGAAATGCAGAATCAAATGGATATTACCTGTATTATGGTCCCGAAAAAATGATTGTATAGGGAAAAAATTGGGTTTAGGGTTATTATGATATCGGGGGAGCACGTGGAAAGAAATGAAAAATGAAAGGGAAGCTGGGATTAGATGGAGGTAAAATCCAAGTAAGAATCAGGTAATATCTTGTAGTCCCTTCTACTTTGAGGGCCGGGTTTGGGGTTCAATTGTGGTTAGGGGACATTTTGGGGGTATGGCTAGGAAACCCTCGAAAGGAGACGGAAAGCTGCTTGGTGTTAACGTGGAGGTAGTGACTTTTGTAGCCAAGGAAATCCGGGTGGTGGACCTTGCTCCTGGTGACGTCTTGCTGCCTGGTTCCAAACAATTCTGCATGCGTCTGACAATTATCATGCGCTTGACAATTATTCTTATCATTACTACTATTACTAAATATTTGCTTAGTACTATTTCAATCACCAACACTATTACCGTTAGTATTCCTAATTACTATTACTATGACTATTACTACGATTATACGATTATTACGAGTAGTATGATTATTGCTACTATTCTTACTATGATGCCCTGCCAACCCCAAGGCACACCGGCAAAGTAGTAGCAGTAACACCCCGTGAGATGGGTCAGCCAGAGGAGCACAAGCAAAGCAAAGCTGCAAGGCCAACTCAGGGTATGCACTTACTCTAGAACAGGATTACGTGAAGAAGGGCAATCGGGGAAGTCATTTTGATCCTCTACATCCTCTACCTCAATTCCTGAAATAGGGTGACCCCAATATAGACCCCAATATACTTATATAGTCCTTACTATATGGACTCCCAAAAATTATGCCAAGCCCAGGTACATGCCAAGCCCCATTTACCCCATATTCTGTACCCTATATACCCATTATACTAGTTTCCATTTTCTTTTCCACCATCCCCACAACCCTACACCCTAAACCCCAGGTACATGCCAAGCGGCTGGTGGCATCAAGTGAGGGCTTTGACGCCTTCCATCTCTGAGTTCTCGGCCTGTTTTATTCAGATGCACCAAAGTCTAAACTCCCTAAAACAAGGTTATATAGGGGATTATATAGGGAACTACTATAGGGGTTATTGAGGGGATACTAGCAGTTTAGACTATAGCTCAGATGCACAAAAGCATTCTCTTCCTATGCATGGGGAAATTCCAAGTTATAGCCAGGTAATATCCTGCAGTCCCTTATACTTACGGTTATAAACAACACAAGTGTGTGGTAATATACCTGCCCACTTCCCTTCTGCATGCTTTGCTTTATTGCTGTGCTTCTTCTGAGCCTGTACCCTCCCGCAATGGTTTTTATGGAATCCTATGTAATCAAGCTCATCTCAAAGGACGGTAGAATTGGTGGGGCCCTGTTTGGGGTTCCATGTTGGCTTCTGGGAGGAGTGATAGGGTGAGGTATGGTGGCTTTGTGTTTATGTTGGCGCTCAAGAGAAAACTTGGCCAGCGACTTGCAAAGTGAATGCAAAGCTTTCAGGCAGATTCCCAAGAATGGGACATGTCATATAAGAAACCCCTCAGTCCCCTTATAATTCAATTCTAAGGGTGCTTCTTAGGGTCTGTCCTACTTGGAGGTGCCTAAGGAGTCTGGTCTAAGCTTCTACCGTGGAAAGCTGACAAGGGCCTTGATCATTGTGAGCCTTGTTTCCAAACCGTGTGGGGGGTGGGGAGGCTAGCATAGGATACCCTAAATCCGAAACTATGTGCTCTGGCGGAGCTTTCTTGTACTTCAGTCGTTTTCCGAATTGCTTGGACAAAGCAGTCCCTCTGCTCCATGGCACTGATCTTTTTGGGGCCTGCTAGGAAAGTTCAGGCATCCCCACCCCTAAACCTTAAACCCCAACTAGTAGTTTCCATTTTATTTTCCATTATCCCAATAGATACCCAATATAACCCTAATGTATACCCTATTAGAAGATAGTAGTTTCCTTTTTATTTTCCATTATCCCAATATATACCCAACATAACCCTAATATTCTATCTACTTAAGGGGGACTATAAACCTCAATATTACCCCAATGGGTCCTTTTTGAAAATCCCAAGGCCCTCAGCCCTAGCCCTGTCGAGATGGCAGGTGAATTTCTGGTACTGAGCCAGTGACCGCCGCCTTTGCTTTCATTGGGGGTCTTCTTTTGGCCACATGATAGTTATAGGATGCTAATTTTGGGGTTGGGGTTAGCTACTGCAACCCTTCTTGCTAAGGCAAAGAAGACTTTCTATCCATGTAGTAAAATCGGTTTGTGGCCCCTATGAGAACCCCTCAAGATCCATTCCTTAATTCCCTGAACCGTCGTAACAGCCTTAATGACCCTAGAGCTTAAGTCCGACAACAGTGGCTCCCAACAACACATTTATTCCTACAATACTGATCCCAACGCCACATTCATCCAGCAATAGCGAGCCCAATACCCCGCTCGTGCCCTACGAAAAAAGGGGCATACAACAGCTTGTGCGCCGCGTGCAGCGGTCAAAAGCAAATTGGACTTATATTTCTTTCAGCGTGATGCCGAACTCTAAACAATCAACCCTGAGTACTTCTGGGGACCCGGGAGTTAGGCAAGACATTATGCCAAACAATACACCCATTTCAGCCCCAGACCTTAACTACGCATGGCACCATCTGCTTTGGGAGGCTGAGAATGCTCATGCTTTGCGCAGGAATTTAGATTAAGTTCCCCTTTCTTTAAAGGATACCAGGGCATCTACTACATACCCATAGTGTAACTTTACCCTAAAGACATAATCTCTATGTAGTCTAATATTGTCTCTGTATAGCCCCGATATACAACCCAGACCCTGAACACTAAGCCCGGGGCAGTTGTCGGTGTGGGGCAAGGATTTAGACGGGGAATGCTGAGAAGGCACAGTTGCCGCCATGATTCGGGACCCAGCTCTTAGTTTGTGATCCTGAGGCTTATTATAAGATACTGCCCGGGCGGTCTTTCGGCGTGGCTGCGTCATCTGGCCACGGGTCAGGACCCGCAGCATAGGCACACGGCCATGGGATCCATGAACCCGGAACTTCAACACAGATGCTTTGAAGCAGCTTGAAGTTGCAGGTCCTGGGCACTACTGGATACTAAAAATCCTGAATAAGCCCTAAGTACCCTAAACCTGGGGAATTATGTTACTATAGTATAATAAGGTCACGCAGGATTGTTAATGTCAACCATATGTTCCTAAGTTCCTGGCATTTGAACCGCGGCAATCACCTCGCTGGCAGCATGTGTCATTCCACGATGCAGAGCATGGATTCTTTCCTTTAAGTACCTAGGTCTTAGTCTCTGACAGTTACTTTTACAGATACCTGCAATATGCCTACCTTGACTACAAGTGTTGACCTGCTGCTTTTGCTCTCAAGCACCAGCCTCTACTTAGACAGAGCTGGCTGCTCAATTTACGCCAGGGCCTTGGGACATGCTGGGTTTGAGGTGTTTAGGGGTTTGGGTTCAGGGTTTGGTTTAAGGTTTGTCATGGCTATACTACCCCAAGGTTCCATCCTTAAGTTGGGCTACATAGGGAAATTAGGCCTGATAAAGGTTAACCCTAAACCCTAAACCCTAAACCCTAAACCCAACCAAGGGGGAACCTAGGGAGGGTAGTATAGAGGGGGTCGTAGGGGAACCCCTCAGTTTGGCATTCGGGTACTGCGCCTGAGATTTACAGAGTGTTAGAAGGGGCTTATGGGCTAAAACTAATGTTGTGGAGGAGGCCTTAAAAGCCTTTGGGTTTAGGGATTGGGGAATAACGCAGAATCAAATGAACACGAACATTGAAAACAAATCTCTTGATATCTTTCATGCTCGTGTCGGTGAATTGTGGGAAGCAAGTGGGGTGGGAGAGGTGGGAAGCGGAGGCCAGAGTTGTGTGCGTTGCGAAAAGACTGTTCTGGGTACAAGTGTTATGCCTGGGGCTTGTTACGTTTTATGGGTTTAGGGTTTACGTAGGGTTTGGGGTTTAGGATGTTTCTAGTACGAAATCGGGTGGGTAGAGTGTAGACTGGATTCGAATAAGTTGCTTTGGGTGGACATCTTCCACAGAACGCTTTCGAAAGCTCTTGGCCTCAACAAGTACATCCCACGTATGATCATCCCACATCTAAGAAAAGTCCAAGGCGAGCGCCATAGTTTTTGGGAACTCCCAGTTCGCGAATCACATTGCAAATTTGGCCACCAAAGATTGGATCACCCTAAACCCTATAAGCCTTAAATAGTAGTTTCCATTCTTCCATTATCCCAACATAGCCCCTTTATCACCCCTATATAACCCCTGTATATGCACCATGAACACTCACAAAAGCACAGGCATTGCACTCCAAGCCCAGCAGTTTGGCAGCAATATCAAACATCTGCTTCTACATAGGCATCCCTACCATCCTTAATGGGGAAGCGTCCAATCTCCCTATCATCCCAATGTATCCCGAGGGTATGTGGGTGCCCCTTGCATGAGGAACCGCCTTTCCCAACAGATGCTCTGCATATTCTCTCATCCAGCCTGAGTCATGCAATGGCCCTCTCATATGAAGCTCCTGAACCCCTAAACCTTCACCTAACTCCCTCAGAGGCTGAGCCACTAAATTCACAAACCCTTAACCCCCCCCCCCCCNNCCCCCCCCCCCCCCCCGCAGCAAAGTCTAACACACGGGAGCCCCCTTCTCCCAACATGTGAAGCCCTAAAACTCCCCCAGCCCCTAAACACTAAACCCCCACAAGGCCTCGATCATCTCTAAACATATGTTAATAATGACAGTAACAACGACAGTAATCATTTTCCGAAATGATAGTAGTAAGAAAATTGATAATCAATGGCCCTGAACCCTAAAACCCTAAACCCTAAACCTTAAACCCTAAACCCTAAACCCTAAACCGTGGAAATCGATACCCCTCAGACAGAGGTTGGCAGCGACAATGCCGCCTGCATGCCTGGGCCTCCAATGGACTTTGTTAAATGGTCAGGGCAACATGGGGGTTTCCCAAAATTATGGGTATCTTTTTGGGGGTCCCCATAATAAGGATCATAGTATTTGGGGTCTACATTGGGGTCCCCCTATTTTGGGAAACTACCACATACATGAGCTATAGTCTAAACTCCTTAACGGGGGTATATATAGAAGATTATATAGGGGACTACTATATGGGTTATTAAGGGGGATACTAGGAGTTTAGACAATGGGTTACATAGAGTTGTAGGGGGTTGTATAGGGATGTAGGGTATAGGGTTTACAGGGTTCATAAGGTTTATAGGGTTTGAAGGGTTTAGTGTTTTTAGGGTAAATAATCGGGCTCAAGTGGTTTATGGGGCTTTCGGGTTTGTGGGTTTTTTAGGGCTTACGCGGCTTGTTTGGAAAAATCTCAATTGTTGAACGTCGCCGCGTCATTTGAGTAGGCATGCTTGTTTCTGCGTTGTGCTGCTTCATTATTGCACGTTTTGCGTCGTGCAGCTAGGCATTGCGAACACATCCTCGACTGATCATGGTTTCCTGATTCTGAGGACAGTGTGTGTGCGATCTACCGAAACTAGAAGTAGCCAACCTCAGACACCGCCATCGACCGCACAAGTCCTGTGGGGGTCCCCAATTTTTTTAGACCGTCTCTACGAGTCTCTCGAATAATTCAGGACTATAGTATATTGTGGTCTAGAATGGGATGGGGCCCCAGTTTTCATGGAAACCCACATGCTTAGCCACAGGAAGTTGCACTTCACAAAGCCGCTAACAAGAAAAGAAAAGACAACTGAAGAAGGACCTGACCTCTCAAAACTCATGGAAATATTCCACCTACAGTACCTACAGTACATTCACAGTACATGCTATAGAGGGAAAACTCACATACATATTTATACATCCACGTGTGTCTGGCGTAAAGATAAGCAGATTGGGTTGACAAGGAAAAGCTGTCATGAGGAGAAGAGAGGGTGCCTCCATTTCAGGAAACCCTAAACCCTAAACCCTAAAACCCTAAACCCTAAACCCTAAACCCCAGACAAATTCCAACCATCCTTTCAGTCAAGGTGTGCCCCTCCTTGCAACGACCCTGTTGCTGGGTGCCGGGGCTTCCGATGCCAATAACGCACGGAGGCTGGCGCGTAGAGTTTATGGGACATTTTTTTCTGGGACCTTTGCGGCTGTAGGTGACCAGGACGAGGAAGAGAGGCTATCGGGAACCCTTGAACCTGCACATAGGGCCCGGGTACTTGTTGGAGTTACCTGGGAGGCGCAGCGGCTTTGTACCAGCTGGTTTCGCCCTACTGTGGATACAATGGAAAACCCGGAACGTAAATTTACATCTCATCCTCGTCGGCCGCATCCTCGTCAAACTTAAATCGATCCAAAACCTAATCCCCTGCCCTTACAAATGATGAAGGCAGCCCACCCTATGATGATGCATAGTCTCAAATATTCCGAAGGTGTTGCTGGGTTCCCACCCGTTACAATGATTACCTGTATTCTTGTGGTTACTACGCTGTATCTTTCGGTCTAGGAGTCCCCGAGGCAAGTTTCAGAGAGTCGCAGGCAGCCACGCGGACAGCCCTCCAGTAATCCCTTCCCCCAATACTTCAGTCCATTCATGCGGAGAACCAAAGGTCATGTCACGTGCTGGCGGCTTAGCAAGCGTTCAAAAAGTGTATGATTAGAGGAGGGGAATATTTTTCAGGGGAGGTGATTCAGACTCAATCAGGTCCCTTTGTAGTGCTTGGGGCTTCTAATCAAGGGCCCTATCCTGCAATTCTACAAGGAACCTGAACCATAACATGTGTATTTACACACCATACCCCCTATAGGTGCCTACATAACCCCAGTTTGCATGTCATGTTCCCTTTTCTTTTCCATCTGTTCATCCTTTAACCACCAGAATAACAGGGTTAAGGGCTTGGGTTTAGGGTTTAGGGTTTGGTAACCTGCGAAGTTTCCAGGACGCAGACTTATGGCGGCTGCCCATCATGGGAGAGCCTTGTCATATGAGGATGACCCTTAAACCCCCAAACCCCTAAGCCCCTAACCTTAAACTCCTAACCCTTGACCCCTAACCCCTAAACCCTTAAACCCTTAAACCCTAAGCCCTAAGCCCTAAACACCAATCAACATTTGGGGTCGAAGGATGCCAGCATACCTTGATACATCCCCTATGCAAGACAAGAAGGACGCCTGTGTACATGCGCATTAAGCAGGATCTAAGATGGAGGTTTAGGGTCTCAGGGCGCTGGGGTCCAAGATCACAAGTCCTTAGACTTGTTATATGTCTTTGCGTGCAATACGCGCTTACGGGAGGGTTCAGGGTTGGCCCCTAAACCCTAAACCCCATTATGCTTTCGTCCCTTGAAAATTCTGAGCACATGCTACTGAACAGATGCTGGGCTCGTATTTACACACCATCCCTAGACTTGTCCCTCTAGGCCTTGAAACCTTAAGTCTTAATCCATAAACCTAGCCTAATCTTTAAGCCCTAAGCCCTAAGGCCTAAACCCCAAGCCCAAAGCCCTAATCCTCAATCCCTCATCCTAAACCCCAAGCCAAGGAACACGCCCTACTCCAGTGAGCCCTCTCCTTTTGGATGGCCGCTGTCGCCCAACGACTGGAGCTCCTGGGACCGGTGCTGTAAGGACTTCATGCTGCCTATTTGGGGGGGTTAGGGGTTCCCCAAAATTCGGGTACCTCCAAGGGGCGGGGTCCCCAAAATAAGGATGATAGTAGTATTTGGGAGTCTCCATTGGGTTCCCCCTATTTAAGAAACTTGCCAAGTTGCAAGGATTTCAGGAATCCAGGGACGCTGCTGAGGATGATGTATGGGCTTAGGGTTTAGGATCTACAGTTTAGGCTCTACAGTTCCCGTTAAGTAGATATGGGGTATATGGGGATCTTATTATAATATACACAAACCATATTCTATTTACTTAAGGGGCACTATAGGGTTTCGGGTCTAGGGTATAGGGATGATGTAGCTTTGTTTTGTCCGGGAAGTCTCATTGGTGAAAGGAGCTTGATGGAGTTGTACAGGATGTGTGAATTAGAGGGGGGACATCAGGATAAACTCAAGGATTGGGTCGTGCGTGGCACAACAGCAAAAGTGGCCAGTCGGCAGTAAGATTCGTAAACCTTAAGCCCTGAAGACCAAACCCCAACAGTCTGCTGGGGTTCAGAGTTTTGCTGGAGGTTCATACCAGGAGCCTGTATCAGCATCTGAAGCATGGACTTGTAGACAGCACCCCTTTTGGGAGTAGTATGTCGACAGTTCCGGCTTTTCATGGCTTTCATGCTGTGTGAGGGAGTGCGCGCTCTCAGTATCTATGTGAGCTGCGAGAGGCATTTGAATAAACGCCTGGTTTCCGTTTCGTTTTCCAGTTGATGCTCCATCATTAGGGTGAAAATATCTCCTAAAGCCTAGATGCCTCTGCACATCCCTTGTAGGCCCCGCCCTAGCCCTATCCCCTTCCAGGAAGAGGTGTAGATGGCCCATGGACCCCTACCGGGATCGTCAGAACCCATAGATGGGCAGACTAGCTCGATGCGGCGGCTGCAATGCGTAGCAGTACGCTGTAGGTCAACTGATAATGTAGACCCTCCCTAAGGGTTATATAGGCTATATATTGGGGTTATATAGGGATAGTGGAAAAGAAAATGGAAATTACTATTTAGCGTTTAGGGTTTAGGTCATGTTCCATGGCCATTAGTGGAAGCACCTTCTTGATCCAGGTGTGAAGACATGGTCGATGAGTTTGTTACGTCGGTGAACTAGAGTACCAACTAGGATACCCTACCCAGGCTTCGCCGACATGGGGAACTGGCCAAAGAAGTACCTGGCAACTGTGTCTGCAGAGTAATCACCTTCCCCCATTACAAGACACCCCCGCCCCTCCAATATAAAGGAAGCTGCGCAGATGGCTATGGGGCTTTGGGCTGACGGTGGGCTGGGGTGGCCCCCTGTAGACCTGCTTTCAGTCTGGCCGTTGGGGATGTGCTAGAGGCTGCGACCTTTCCTGCAGGATTATGTTTTTGGGCGCCTAAATCCCAAACCCCAATCCCTAAATCTTGAATCTCAAGCCCTAAGCTCAGTTGAAAGACCTTTTGTTCTATGTCTCTCCTGCTACCAGTCTAGGTACCCCAGTAGTGCCCTGTGCCTTTTTTGGGGGGTCTCCCTACTAAAGCTGACCATTAGGAAAAAGGGTGCCCTTATTATTCAGGGGTTCCTGAGGAACCTAGCAGTTGCCCCCGACTCTAAGTCCGTAAATCATACCTACCTTGGAGCCAAAAGTTAGTAAACATTGCCTACATTGGGCTTTTGGACCCTAGACATTTCATTTTCCAGTTGCTTTTCCATTTGATTCTCCACTAATAGGGTACTCTATCCCTGAAAGCCTATATACCTTATTAATTTGCCTTAACCCTGAACCCTAAACCTTGCCTTGTAGCTTTGAAAGGCGTGTGCTGGGAAGAAGCAGTCTCCGACTCCTCGGCATCAAATGAGGAAAATGTCCATATGAGCTCTTTAAAGCGGGTTATGTAGGGTCTAGGTTTTAGGGTTTAGGATCTAGGGTTTAGGGTCTGAACTCCTTGAATTAGGGATTACATAGGGGTATCCTGGGGGTTGTTGACGGGGATGCTCTGACTTTAGACTATAACTTGTAATCGGGCTATAAAGACACCATTAGTCGTGTAGGGTTTAACGTTGCCAAGGGACCATTGTTTAGGTTTCAGGGTTACCAAGGGATCGTCACGTAAAGGTTTAGGGTTTAGCGTTACCAAGGGGCCATTAAGGGTTTGCATTGGGGTCGCGTAGGTATTTGAGTACAGTCCCCAATGTGTTCTTGAATAGAAGACCATGTCCATTCATTCTATGGGAAATATTGGCTGTAGCTCAAATGATGAATTTTCAGATGGTTGTTCTCGCTTTGCATGTCTCAAAGCTGACATTTCATGGCTAGCCAAAAAGAGGATCCTAGATGGGAAAAAAATCTATTGATCCCTACATGTCTACAGCTTAGCCATGCATGAGCTCCTAGGTCCTAGACTCTAAACCCTACACACTTAATCATGAACCCGACACCCCTAAACCCTACACCCGAATCCTAAACCCTAACCCCAAACTTTAAACCTCCAAGAGCTGAGGATAGACCTGCCGCTGCACAATGACAGATGTGGAATAGACCGGACTCCTGGAATGCCAAATGTACCATAGTCTAAACTCCTTAAAGGGGTAGATAGGGGATTATATAGGGCTTAGGGTTTAGGGTCTAAACTCCGTAAAGGGGGTTAAGGGGGCTACTAGGAGTTCAGACATCTCGCAAATGTATCAAGGACTTCTGATAACTCCAACTCCATACGTTTGAGTAGTATATAGCTACCCTAGAATCCCTAGAATTAGTAGCTATAGCCCATAAAGCTGTAGGTAGTTGAGGTTACGGATTGTTGCTTATGGTTCAAGGCATTGGGGTTTGGGTATCAGGCTTAGGATTCAAGGCTTGGAGTGCAGGTCTAGGCGTCTGTCCCAGATCGCCATTCCCTTTGGGGTGCTCCTGGGTCATGAAGGGTGGCCCCGTTCACTTGCTTCATTGCTGATTTAAAGCGGAAACAAGCGAAAAGATAATATGTGTTTTTAGCCTTCTGATGGCCTTTCCCATTAAGTCCGGTGCAACTTTTTGGGGGGAGCATATAAGGGTATAAATGCCAGCAGAATTTGGACAGAATCCACCTTGAGTCGAGATTCTACTGCGTTGCCGCAGAGAAAGTTTCGGTAGCATTAAACACAGCAGTTTCACATGAATCGTACACTGCTTCAGTATAGAACCCTAAACCCTAAACCCTAGTACGGCCCCTACGCACGTATTCTTCCTCACCTCAACGGAAGTTTCCATTAATTGGAGGCCCCAGCATAGACTTTAGGGTTTAGGGTTTAGGGTCCGACATAGACCCAATCACTATAATCCTTACTATGGGTCCTACAATAAGGGGCCCATCCCCTAATTTTGAAAACCCCGCAATACAGTTGCTGGAGGGCTCCAAATTGTACACCACTCCTAAGTACAGACTGCAAGAATTGTGCAAGCATAGGGTGTAGAGATTAAGGTTTCTGGGCGTATTCTATTCTAGACCCGGAAATCTTGGACGCCAAGACCTAAGATCCTAAACCTTGAGCGCGGAACCCTGAATAATCTACCACTTTCCATTATCTTTTCCAGAACTCTACATGTCCCTATACAAACCTAAACGCCAAATCATAAGCTAGCAAGGATCATGGGTTCCCTGCTGCCTCCCAATAATTCCCCCCCCGGGCTCCCCCTTAAGATCCTCTAGGGATAACCGGGATAACGAGGGGTTAATTGATAGCGAACCTGGGGGGTATCTATGGTGGTGGTACTTGTAGGGGAATCTCTGCACCCTACACCTTACATGTAAGGAGTGGAGCGGAGGACGGCGTTCTTAAAGCTGCAGCTGCTTATACGGTGTCCTGCCAGCAGAACACAACATGATAGCTATAGTTCCCCTCGAGGGCTTGATGGGTTGTGGGTTTAGGAATTAGGGTTTAGGATCAAGGGCTTAGGGCTTCGGATATAGGACGTATAGTAAGTGTATAGGATTTGTGTAAGGATTGTATGTGGGCTATATAAGGATGATACATGAGTGTTATGGGGTGTATATAGTCGTTTGAGGCTGCAAGCTTCTTGCTCGGCATGGTTCCAAGTATCCTGAAAACCGTCACACGTGTGGTGGGTTTCTACCTCTAATCTAAAGCCTCAACATTGTGAAGTTGTTTTGCCAGTGCTAATGTGCAGGTCCATGTTCGTTGGGCTGAGTGCAAGAGCATTACATGCCGCCACTGTTGTAGGTTAGCTTCGCGAGTCTCCTGAAAGTACTCGTACTTACAGGTCAGGAGAATATGGGGATCAATTTCTACTGGATTTTTAATGATATGAACGCTCTTTGTCATTGCGGCTGCATTTCACAAGAAGTTGCTTTCGGATCCTTCTGGACGAAGGCTCCTATATGGGAGTTTCCCTGAATTGGGGACCCCAATAACAAAATAGTATAATTCTTATCAAAGGGACCCCCAAACACGTACCCTAATTTTGGGAAAGCCTAAACCCTAAACCGATATTCTTACAAGGCAAGCCATGGCCAAATGCCATAATCGGTTGGCGCTTTGCATCGCGACAACCCCTCTATTGCTTTGCACTCTCCATCTTAAGGGCTAAACCCTAAAAACCCTAAAGCCCTTAACACCCCCAAAACTGAAAAAACATACACAGTCTAAGCATCCTAAGAATTTTGCAAACTCTGAACCCCATCAGCGGGTCCCGGCTCCGGGTCCCTTGATGAGGAGATTTTTTTGGGGGAAGAAGCGGACGCCTTTCACAATAGCCCACTTCATACGGAGCCTATGAAAAATCGTGTGATACAGCAGTCCAAAGAGCTTAGGCATTCTCCGGATACCGAAGTTCCAATAGTAGATAAACATGTTACTTTATGTTGATAGTATTGCTTGTTGATGGAGGTGGGTGCTGTGTTGTTCAGGGTGAATTGCTAAGACTTGAGCCCTAAATGCTAAACCACAAATCCTAAATCCTAGATCCTAAACCCTAAATCCTAAGCCCTAAGCTGCTCAGATCCAGCCACCCAGGCAAAAGCAGGATCCTGCTTGAAAGCACTAGTCGAAACTCTTTAAAGGTGGGTTATATAGGAGGTTTAGGGTTTAGGATTTAGGGTTTAGGGTTAGACAGGGGTTATATTGGGGATAATTATTTAATATCGGGGACTATTCTAGGGGTTATCAAGGGGTATACTCGGAGTTTAGACTACAGCTCATGTGGGGTTATGAATCCCGTCACCTTACTGGTTCATAGTTGGGAAAGAGGGAATATACTGTAGAGGGTTTAGGGATTAGGGTTTAGGGTTAGTAGGGAATTCCGGAATATATTATGTGGGGATCATTCCCTAATTCCTTGCTGAGAACCTGTAAGCAACTCAGATTACAAGTTTTCTGAACACCGCATACATAAGAACCCACGAGCATCCAAGTTCACTTCAACCGAGGCGCAGGGGAGTGTGCCACCGCCGCTAGTTCGAGTGAGTCGCTTGGATGTCGTGTTATTGCAGGTTGCGCTTAGCACTTTTTTTCTCAGGAACGTTGCAAAATCTCATCCTAATTGGCCTGGATGGGGTTCAAGTGGACCCTAGACAAGCCTCTGTCAGACCGCGCTTGTCAAGGCTTCGACTGGTTGAGGCAAGCATGCAGCCTGACAGTGCCAAGTAAAACAACTGTCTCATCTTAACTCTTCCGGCCGCAGTTTCATAGCACTACCTGTAACCCCAATTACCTACAGTTTTTCGTAACATATCGTAACTACCCTCTTAGATTCATGGGTACACCCATCAAGATGCAGGTAATTGGGGTTAAAGGTAGCTTCGACTTATGGATCCAGGCCCCTACATGCGCACCGTCCACGCAGAGGGGAATTACGGAGACATTCGCCTTCGCAGTGAATCAGGCGGGGTTCGGCCAACCGTTTGCCTGACAAGTGTGGCCAAGGAGAAGAGGACACACAGTTGGGGATTTCCCAAAATTAGGGGTATCCACAGAATAAGGATTAGAGTTTTTGGGAGTCTATATTGGGGTCCTTCTATCCAGGAAACTACCATTTCAACAAACCCATGGGCTGTCTTGACATATCTCTGCCCTATGCAGCATGGGACAGAATGAGCTAGTTCAACGTCGCTGTTTTTGTAACCAACAGTATGTTGACATTCCCATATGTACCATTGCTTACCGGTCCGTTGGCTAACCTTGAAACTTCTTAGGTTCTATGAAGCTCCATAGTCACCAAAAGGGGCCCTGGCTCAAGATACTGGACGTGTACGGATACACATCCCTGCGGAAGCGCCTTTGAAACTGAAAAATGCCGTCAAGAAGCCCTCCAAACCCAACCCCAAAATCCCTTCCGGGAAGTCCCCCTGTGACCCTAGACTCTATACATACATCCTGAACCCTAAATCCTGAACCCTAAACCCCTAAATCCCAATTCCTAAACCCTAAACCTTAGGATCCTGCAATTCCCTAAGGATCCAAATAGCCCAACGTAGGTAACATTTGCAAACTTTGGGGCCCAATGTGGGCATTATTTGTATACTTGGATCCTTAGGGATTTGTAACCCTAAACCCAGGCGAGGCGAAGGACTACGAGGCAATATCGGTCCACCTGACGGCGCCAAGTTTGCCCCTGGCTCTTGTCTTGGGGTTATATAGGGATTTGTAGGGGTATCTAGGGATTTATAGGGTTCTATAGGGAGATATAGGGATTTATTGGATATCTAGGGATTTAGGGATATGTGGGATATAGGGGGAAATATGAAGACATATGGGGAGTTTTAGGCATGATGGAAGAGAGAATGGAAGCCACTGTGCTTTTAGGGTTTAGCTTAGAGTTTACGAGGTTCCCTGGGCCCACACGAAGAAGTGTGGATGATCCCGAGCAATCCTCCCTGAGGCCTTACCCATAGCAGCCCCATGAGGGGGTTCATCTTGTTAGGATTTGGGGTTTGGGAGTGTGGGTAGGGTGGAGGGAGGCAACAGGTTTAAAGATGAGTTGCGGTATTTCGGGAGACTTCAGCGCCCTCTTGGTCCTAAAGCCACTTTCGCCTAATCATCAAAATTCCCCCAGGTATTTAGTGAATATACTATGATACTACATCGGGGGGGTTCACTATTAGGAGGGTGGGTGGGTGAGCGCGGTTTCGGTGCTTCATGGCTTTGTGGCTTTCCATTTTCAAGGCCCCTTCACAATCCAAGTCACAAGCACTTAGCCTCTGGACCCTCCAACTACCGTCCATACAAGCTTATGTGCAATGATTAAGCCCCCTGGAACCCCGATTAAGACTACCAGGAGCGTCATGGCATACACGGCAGTAAAACCCAGCCCTTCTATGTATAAGCATTACGTGAGATTTACTAAGATAAAGGTCTTGGATTTCTTGCTCGTGTAACCGTTCAGTTTGCCTCAAACAGACCTCAAGATGATGTGGCAGCTTTTTAGGCTTCTCTATTTCACTCTCCATTTCTTCTACATCTTTTCTCCATTACTGGTAAGAATTTCGGCCCCTGAAGCCTAAACCGCGTACGACCGTATTGATAATTGTCTAGGCTTCTGCGCCACCGCCCCTGCAGCCAAGGCACAAAGTGGATGGCAAGCACATGGCCACCGGGCCTAAACAGGGATAGGTTTGGACAGCTTTTTCATTTCCATTACCCTTAACCCCTACATAATCCTCGTACAGCCATAAAAATTCAATTTTATAGCGCCCCCAAACCTAAACCCTATACCCTAAACGCTATAAACTGAAGCAACCTCAACCCTCAGGAGTCCCCTGAAAACCGCTATAAGTGCCCCTACTTGGAGGGGCGAGGGACTTTTATGCTTTGAGAACAAGAGCCCCTCTATAAGCCATATAATAATAAGCCAGAAATCACGAAAAAAGTCTTCTGACCTTCCATACCATGTAATATTGTTAGACACTGGCTACTTTGCGCAACCAGTTCTAGGCTCTGTCACTTCTTCCCATGTAAGCCCTTCGCGTACATGGCTTGGGGTTGACTTTGGTTTCCAGGAGTGATATTGAAGACTCCGACAAGTGGATCGCATCAAGGTGTAGAGAGAGGAGTACTATTTTGTGACCATTGGTCCATGAGGGTGTCTTTTTCTTCTGCTTTGCCTACGGGCTTCTTGTCCGAATTTAACTCTACGAATTGCACATGATTTTGCAAGAAGGGCATTTTGCCTTAATCCAGACGGTCACTTTCAGGCTCAATCCTGTATTGTTAAGCGCCCCTAAACCCTACACCCCTAAACGCCTAAACCTCAAACCCTATTTGCAGGCCATACCATCTGCCCCTGAGATCCTAAGCCAGAAACGCTGACATGGCAAAGTGAGATTGGACAACTCACTGGTTCAGGTTTAGGG
This sequence comes from Symbiodinium pilosum, assembly GCA_905231905.1. Lineage (NCBI taxonomy): Eukaryota > Dinophyceae > Suessiales > Symbiodiniaceae > Symbiodinium > Symbiodinium pilosum. The sequence goes on along the minus strand of CAJNIZ010010557.1, from coordinate 152,609 downwards.
TTTAGGGCAGATGCGATGCTTATGCCTGTGTTGAGTATGAATGAGGGGGAATCCCAAAATTAGGGGTACCTTTTCGGGGGTTCCCTATATTGGGGATTATAGTATTTGGGGTCTCTATTGGGTTCCCCAAATTTTCGGAAATCATCATATTTCTCAGAAGCTCATTTCCCGGTATTGCCCAGCGTTCAGGGTTCAGGGTTAGAGAAGAAACCTCCAGTATGAGTCTTACACCATTTAGGTCCTCCGCATTAATTCCTAGGGTACACCGTACTTGACGCGGTGCAAGATATTCCACCCTTCCCAAGCCGTAAGCCCTAAACCTTCCAAAGTACTATAGGGGCCGGAATATTCATTCAATATCAGAATTCTTGATGCCTTGTAGAAACTTTCGTAGAGGGTTTCTCAAATAGACTTCCAGATGATGTTGATGAAGATTTTAGGTGCCTACGCAAGATTTCCCCCCTAAGCCCCTAGACCCTAAGCCTTTCACGGCACGGTTCTCTTCAAGGCTCTTGGCCCTAAACTCTAATCCCTAAACCCTAATCCCTAAACCCTAATCCCTAAACCTTAAACTCTAAACCTTAGACCTTATTCCCGAAATCCTAAACCCTGACAACTGCAGGCGGCAGAGCTGCTAGTGCTCCACAAGCCCAAGGGTGCACCAAACATGCTGAAGGCATGGCCTTCCGCTAGGCTAAGGGTTCAGGGTTCAGGGTTTAGGTTTCAGGGCATGTAGGCCATAGTCTAAATTCCTAGCTCCCCAAGCCGTAAATAGTATCCCCCTCAGGCCTTTCCTCTGATTTTGGGGCACAAAAACTTCCCAAAAACGCGGCTTGCTTGCTTGTCAATCGGCACGGATTTACTTTTGGTGGAGGCGGGGGTTGCTCTCAATCCCTTCTTGTTGTTGGGTAAGGTACCTAGGCGTGTTGCGATGTCTTGCTCCGGTTTTTGTGTTTGTGCGTGTGCTCTTGTCACGGGGACCATTACAAAGAAGTATCTTGAGGGTTGAGGGTGCGCAAACCTCCAGTGTGTGGGCACCTGGTAGCTTCTGAGAAGGATCTAACAACCCCTAGGCACTCTGCTGTGGGGCCCCCTTAAACCCTAATTAAACCCTATACAAATTTATTCTCCCCAACGACTAGAACCCAAGAACACCTGACAACGTACGATTCCCAGCACACTACCTTGAAAATATGGGGTCCGCATGTATGAGTAGGCGGGGAGATTGAATGGGAGGGCTTTGCATGTGATTTAAGGATGCGTGCAAGAGATCTGCTCTGTTGTTTACATAAACCCTAAGCCCTAAGCCAGTTCTAGTGGGTTTGAGGTCTGAGAGCTCGGGCTAAGACCAACCGATATGAGATGGATCATAAGGACCCTGTAAGATCCACATGGTAGTCATTGGGTCTTCCCTTCGGGAGTGAGGTTTGCTAAAATCCTGTTATCGGAATCTACTTTGAAATCTGGAGTTATAGGCCTCACTTGTCTCAGGACGGTGTCATCTTGAGCATGCTGTTCGACGACACCAATGGCACAGAGAGTACCATCTTTAGCCATTTTGGCTGCTGACCAGCACTTGCCTGGGCGCGGGTGTTTGTCAGAATTAGGCTTCCCCTCATATTAATCCCCGCAAAGGAAGGGGACCCTCGTTATGGAATTCCCCTCCCCACCCCCGAGAATGCACAGAATGTTGAAAAATCTGAAGCCCGTTGTGCACCTACATGCTGCCTGTTACCCGCTACAAGGAAATGTCCGGGCATTCAGCTTGCCAAGTGATCTGGATGCCGTTGTCCCTCTAGCAAGGTTCAATGTTCAATGTCAAGAGCAGCTTAACAGGTTCTAAATATGTTCGGGTTCTTTCATCGGGGATGCCTAGAAAGAGGTTAAGGGGCACCGCCTTTGTCGACCCACAGCACATGTTGTGCGCAGTCTTCGGTAGCGTGCGCCAGTATGATACCACGGACAAATCAACGATAAGCGCCTGTTTCTGCAAGAGGTGTTCGGTTCCGTAAAGTCGAGTTTCTTTTTGCAGCACGTGACTGCTCGAGGGTACTGTACTTCTTATGAGGATAGAGTGATAAACAGCCGGGCTTGCCTAATGCGAATCCGCCTCAGATTAGCAAGAGGTGGTCTCCAAAATTGTATTAGATGTGCTCCCGTTGGAGCTGGTGCTGATGCTGGTGCTGCAACGCTGCAACTCCTCCCACGATCATCACCGCCTGTTTTCCTGCAGCTAATGAATTAAGTAGTCTTCAACCCACACTGGCACTATTGTGTCGTTAGCTGAGGCTTCTCCAAAGATGGGATTTCGAGCCCAGCAAAGAGCTGGACTGCAGCGCACTACATCAACCTAGCTGAGGCACAGGACCAGGATTGTAGGATCCACCCCCAACTCTCCCTTGAGCACCAGTAATGGGAGGGAGTGCAGGGATTCAGCAGCTTGGCCTGTGCAAGTTTTACGAAGTCCTTGCGAACAAATGCATACCCTGTTGGGGGTGAAGGGATGACAGTGCTACAGCATCCATGTCCGGTCGGCGATGCTGACCCGTTCTCAAACCATCTGGCGCGTGTCCATGGGCCTCAAATTGTAATTTTGTATAGCGCGCACAGCTGTGGGGCCTGCAAATGCCTAGTCCTTCCGTCACAGAGCAGGATTGGAAGGCCAGGTAGCTCCCTCTTGCTTCTGGAGTTCTCTTGGGTCCTGTTGTGCTGTTGGAAAACTCTTGCAGAACCTCGTGCGTGCTTCTTAGGTATACACAAATTACCGGTAAAGGGCTCGAATTGTTGCGCAAGGCGATCTTCTTTGCATTTATTTACACATGTTTTGCACACACACTTGGATGCATAAGGCCCGGCGAGGCTTTCTGAGATTGCTGATGAAAAGGAATGTGCCAGTGCCACATTGAAAAAGCATGGGCCCAATGATGTTCAGGGTTGTTCACGGCAAGAGTTGATCCACAAAACTGATGCCAGGTGCCCACGGCATGTCTCAAGATGGGGCCCTCCAAGGTTGTAGGAGCTCATTCAACAGTATCAGAAAGATGAAGCCAGCCTTCTGAGGCAAACTTTCCGACAGTTCAGCATGGCAGATGCGAAAAGATGGTTTATCTCCTCCATATAGGTTTGAAGAGACGAGACAAGGCGCTACTTCTCCCCGGTCGCACTGTCCCCCTTGCTGCGACTAACACAGCTGTGTCTCAGCATTGGAGCCCATATGCTGGATAAGGCAGGTCGGCACCACCAAAAAGACGACGTGATCCTGAGAAGTCTCCAGTACCGCCTGAACAGCTTCAAGCCCACTCAGCCCCTACCCTCTCATGTACTAGCTGCGTAATAGCAAGATAGACGGTCAGCACCCTTCTCATTGGCAACCCCTGCCAGCTGGGAGTCGCTAGCGCCAGCGATAGTTTTTTTTCAAGCATGTTGCTGGTCTTCTTCACTTCCATGAACCAATCTGCAATTGCAAGCTGCAGCGAGGCGTTGTCCGATGCCCTGGATGGGCCTTCCTACCAGCTTTTCGGCCGCAGTTCTGTGAGTCGGGTAGGAACCAAGCTTCTGGCCAAGACGGGGGCAGAGCCTGAATTTGGATGGATGTGGGTGGCGAACAAGCCAGATCATTCTTGAGAGTTTCTAGCTACTAACTACTAACTGCTCAAAAGACCATGCCTGAGACTCCCTTGTTGCCATGCACCGCCATTCAAAAATGCCGGAAGGTGCCAAAGCTGTCCCCAGTGATGGCGGCATGAAAGCTTCGCATGGTCACCCCTAAGTAGGCATAAGGTGATGGTCCCCAAATTCCGTGCCTCCCGCCAAGCATGAGTTGGTCTGAGACATAGTCCGTTGCCTGCGAACTCATGCAATTGCTATTGCTGATGCCGCAGAATGGCACAGTAGTTTTCATGGGCATTGGCCTTGCGATTTGCATTTTGGGGTTGATTCAGGTATCGAAGAGTACTGACTTTCAGCATTTCAAAGGGTGCTTCTGCTATCTGGTGCTGTTCAGCGGCAAGTTGGCGTGCCACGACTCTTCAGTCGTTGCAGGCAGTGCAAAACACGACGTATGCTACGGTTAGGGCGGTTAGGGGGTGTGCCTGCCAAATTCTGCCTCTGCAGGTATGATGGAAGCGTTCCGGTACCACCATGCACGGAGAACATCAAGTACTTCGTTCTGGGCAAGGCGATCCTTTTGATGCAGATTGCAGCAGCAGGAGAAAAGTAGTGCGAAATGAAAACAGTAGCAGCAGTCTGTAGCAGGAAACGCACGCAGACACCAGTCGTGGGAAAGAAAGCCACGCCAACAAGCTGGCGATGAAGCCCGATGCTACGCCTCCCCTCCTTCCCCTCCTCCCGAATATACCCTCCAATGACAGTGCAAGGCTGAAGTTTGGCTGATTTTAACCTGTTGTGGCAAAGGGGATGGTAAGGATCGGCGGTGGTGCCCACTAATTACCTTTTCAGACCCAAAACTATTGCCTGCAAAGTAGTGGCCGACCAGGCAATGGGGGTCTAGGGCTACCTAAGCCGCAGCCAGCCCTGTAGATGCATAACTCTCAGCTGTGTTCTACTGCAACTGTAAGCAAGCAGCAGAACTACACAGTCGAAACGCCCTTAGCATTCATCAATGATGGAAACGGTGGCAATCACGTGTCAACTCAAAGCACCATCAACCTCCAGTGATTCCCGCACATGCTGAAACTCAAATTCCCAAACCCATAAACCCTACACCGTCAAACGAGCCCCAAATTCTCACCTCAGAGCTCCAAAGTAAAAGCCCTACAGGTTTAGGGTTTAGG
>CAJNIZ010010557.1:125880-147392 GCA_905231905.1 Symbiodinium pilosum | reverse complement strand
TTCTCCATTATAGTAGCTTCCATTTCATTTTCCATTATCCCCAGAGCCTGTGGCTCAATCAGGCGCAACCCATCCTGAGCTCGCAAGCCAAATCTCTCGAGTCCGTGCTCAGCTGCTGGGGAGGTGCCATTTGCGGGCTGTTTAGGGTTTAGGGCTTAGGGTTTATAAGGGTTTAGGGTAGGTTGATACCAATACCCTCCTGATACTTTTCATTGGGGGTCTATGGCCCCTTCATGGTAGGCAACTAGGAATTATTGACGGGTAGGTGGAGGGTCTAGGGATTATGCCCCCTAAACCCTAAACCCTAAACCCTGGTTATTAGCGGTCTACAGGGTGCAGGCTCTAAAAGCCAAAAAAGCAAACAGCTTTTGGAGCCGATCAGGTGGGTCAAACAAGCGCGGGCCAATCCCTTCACCGTTTTTGGGCGGCTTGGCTATTTGTGTCCTATGATTTCCTACTGAATCCTTACCGGAACTCCCATGTGATCCGTGTAATTTCTCATATATCCCCAGGGTTGCTAAGGGCTCACGTAGTTTGAGAACCTCGCCCTGGAAGTTCAGACCTGGCCCTTAGCTAAGCATAGCAGGGTGAAGGTTTGGATTTAAGGTTTAATGAATTTAGGCTTCTGCATAATTGGGAATACGATTCGCCTCTAATCATCATATGAGCATAGTGGCATCTGGATCATTGGGAATACGATTCACCTCTAATCATCATATGAGCATAGCATTGTACGCCCCAAAACGTTTTTCTAGTCCATTCGCCTTACATTTTTCACGAAGCTCTTCACGCCTCTTGCTTACGATTAAGCATTGTTGCGCGCGTGAAGACTGTCATCGTGCATACAGCAAGCACATACACCATTCGGCAACAGATTCTGAACAATCCGATAATCCGGGCTCTTTTGTATACGACAGCAAAATTATCCTGCTACGTAGCCCTTGATTGGCCACACGTGATTCTTACGCCCTCAAGCAACATGCCTCTTCGTCTACAGATGTATTCCTCCAGCGCTCCTTTAGCAGATCGAAAGCTAGGGGCTACATGTATGGAAGCATGCTTGTGTGGCTTACCGGGTTCTAAGGTAGTTAGTTTCATTAGGATAGCTTCAACTGCCGCCTGATTTAAGGCACTTGTACCGTAATCCTACTTCCTATACTTCTCATGCGCCTTGAACTGTGGGCTTTTCGACTTATTTGGGCCTAAATTCCTTCCCCTAATCTTGAGCATGACTGTTCACCGTGACGTGATGGTGTTAAAATGGGAATATGGTAGTTTCCCAAAATAAGGGGACCCCAATGTAGACCCTAATATACTATAGTCCTTATTATAGGGACCCCCCAAAAAGGTACCCCTAAGTTTGGGAAACCTCCATATCTGTTCGCAGGAATAGGGGGTAGTCTTAGGGGAGGTAATCCCTGCATGACTCCATAAGCTGGGTTGCTGTTGAGGAACAAATTAAGTTACCATGTTATGGGTATATAGTAGATAATGGGGTTTCCTTATTATAGTAACTCAATTTAAGTTCCTGATCTGCAACCCAGTAATCCCTGCTATTTTGATTCTATAGTCTGCTTCAAAGGTTAGGAGTACTTAGAAGTGAGGCTGAGGAAGCCCCTTAATGCGGGTGCGTTATTTGCAGTTATCCTGAGAAAAATCCCTGCATAAAGTCACCAGCAAGCCTCCAAGTATTCCATTACTTGAGGATGACGACCCACACGCTTTAGGGTTTAGGGGCCAACCATGTAGCCCTCTTTTACAGGGACGTAAGTCTTTACAGGGCAATTTGGAGCTTCATGTGGGACACCTCGAGGATCCTCGAGGTGTAAAGGGATCATTAAGAAGGGTTTGGTGTTTCGGTTGTGTAGGCGGCATGTTGGGTGGCTCCTAACTTTGGAGCATACCCTCGTACCCTAAGGCATAAACCCTAAACCCTGAATAGTAGCTTCCATTGTCTTTTCCACTATCCCTATATGACCCCGATAAAATCTACAACCTAAATCCTCCTTAAGCAGATAGAATATGGCTTGGGGTATATTAAAATAAGATCCCCATATACCCCATGTTCTATCTATTTAAGAGGGGGTATAAACCAGTTGGGCGAATGAACCTCTGGATTGAGTTGCTGGGATCTGGACCTTAAAGGATAAACTTATAGTCCTCCTTATGTAGACAGAATATAGGGTATATAGGGTTTAGGGTTTAGGGTTATAGTCCCCCTTAAGTAGATAGAATATGGGGCATATGGGGATCTTATTATAGTTTGCCCAAAGCCATATTCTATCTGCTTAAGGGGGGGGACTATAAACTTCTTCCTTGGTATGCCCCAAGCCATGGGGGGTTTCTGAAAGCTCCGGGGCCTTTCTTGGGGTTCCTCGAGCGGGAATTCTGAGATATTTGGGGGTATATAGGCTTAGGGTACCCTAATTTCCAGAAACTACCATGTCTATCTTCTCTACACTTTCGAAGTAGGAGCGGACAGGAATAACACAGGACATGAGGCTTTGACACATGTAGTATACAGGCCATAAATCTCTTCTTTAGAGGGTTTCCCAGGTCAGTGCCGCACGGTGAAGAAGAACACAGCCGTGGTGCCCCCGCCCCACTGGCAGCACACCTGCGAGGAGTCTAGCACCGCATAGTTCAGGGTTTAGACCCTCATAGGGGTTGGTTCCTTCTACTGAACCCTTACCAGTATTCTTAAATATGAGCTGTAGTCTAGACTCCTTAAATGGGCTGTATATAGGGCGGGTATTATAGGGGAGTATTCTACGGGTCATGAAGGAGGATAGTAGGGGTCTAGACTATAGCTCATATAGGAATGTCCCAAAGAGGATCCCAGATTTAGCCAAAACCCTAAACCATGAAGACGCACTCTATAAACCTGAACAGGGCGAATGACATTGAATCTGTCAGGTTCATGGTGTATCTGGTTTACTGGAACTGGGAGTTCCCAAGATTAGGGGTACATGTTTGGGTGTCCCTATCGTAAGGACTATATTAGTATGTATAATGGGGCCCCCTACATGTGCGTCCATCGTTCAGCCTCTTTGGGCCGACCAGTGGAGGAAACTTCGGATAGCGGCCTTATGCCTGCTGCATAGATGAAAGGATCGATAGTAAAGGGAGCCAGCAGTCAGAGAAGAGGTTGTTGGCTTGTGTCTTGCTTACTGGGGTTAGTAAGGAATAAGGGAATATGTGATATGGGGCTTAGATAGGGATTATGTAGGGATTATATTCCCTTCTTCCCTACTAGCCACCAGTAAGCTTGGGGTTCTTCATGAAAGATACGGGCCATGTCCTGACGGAGAAGCGGTGGCCCCTGTAGAAACAACACACGCCATGGCTTTGGTGGTGCAGACATGGACACACATCTAGCGTCAGCAGGTGTACCCAACACAGGGCCAGGTTTGAAAACAGTTTTCGAGCCTTATTAACCTTTATCGCTACACAATGCCTATAACGCCATAGAAGTTTGATTGTTATCCGAGGGTGGAGGTTTTAGGGCCCCCCAAACCTACCCTAGTACACCTAGGGAACTACGCTGTTTGGGGTATCTAGGTTTGTTAAAGACTTCCTCCTGCACCTACTATCAAACATGTGAAGGTGCAACCCATGTCTCCTAGAGAGACAGGGGTCCGTGACAGTATAGCCCTAAACCCTAACCCTAAACCCTAAACCGTGTGTAGCCACTTTGTCCTAAGCTCATTGAATTGAGCTTCGGGAGGTGCTTTTTTGAATGCCAGATACCTTCATTAATCAAAGCTGATGTCCAGTTGGCGTTTCTTTGGGCTCTGTGATAGTCTACTATGGTATAATATATTATATTATGGTATTATCTACTATATTATGGTAGAATATCTTATATTATGATATACTACATTATAGTATGGTATAATCGAGAGAGCCCGAGTTTGCAGTATCAGTCGCTACACTCGCCCAAGTCGCAAGAAGCAGTTTCCCAAACCCTAGCTTAACCCACTTTGCAGCTATGGTCTAAACTCCTTAGGGGGGGGGTTATACGGGGGATGATTTAGGGTTCAGGGTTTAGGGTCTAAACTCCTGAAAGGTGGGTTATGCAAGGAAGTACTATGGGGATTATTAAGGGGGATACTAGGAGTTTAGACTATAGCTCATTCGTAATACAGACGCCTAAACACTTAGTATAATCTCAACGTCTATGTGCGGTGCCTTATACTGTGATAAGAAAAGAGTCCAGAGACACAATCTTGGTACGCAATTATCCCGGCTGCGACGGTATGATCTCTATAACTCTCCCCAAGAATCACAGTTGCCATTCCATTTTTCATGTTCATTCTTTTCATTTCTTTTCCATCTGATTCTCCATTATGTGTCATATCCTCAAATGAAAGCTTTAAAATATTCCCACATAAAACCGTAAACTCCATGCATCCCCTGTTTCCCGGCCCCTAGCCATACACCCCAAACCCTCCTCAACTTGCCGCGACTTGGCCAAACATACCCAAACAGAGGCTTCACAAGGATGTTTCCATGAAGGCCTCTACAAGAGGGCTTGGCATTTTGTGGGACCAATCTTCATGCAAATCATGGGGGCCCTGAACCGTCAACCCAAACCCGTGACCCAAGTGGCCCTGCACTGCAGGAAGCTGTTGCCAATGGCACTTCCCACCGCTCGGGCCGGTACCTTGCCTGTTAGAAAGGATGAGGACAGTTCGAGGCACCGCACTGCATGATTCACCATAACTTAGTGGTGATTAGTTGGGGAAGGGGAATATATCATTTTGGGAACTACAGGAGTTGGACAAAATACATTCCAATATTCCCAAATACCACCAGTAAAAATGAAACTAAGCAGGACAGGCACGAGAAAGACAGGCAGAGCATTGATGGCAAGAGTGAGTTGACAAGGCGCAGTGCCATGGAGACTCTTTTCTTAGATGAGGCTTTCCCAAAATTAGGGATACCCGCTTGGGGCCCTCTAGAATAGGGAGTATCGTATTTCGGGGTCTGTCTTGGAGCCCCCTTATGTAGGGAAACCGTCAGATCTTCAGGGAAGATGGAGCCGTCAGACCGCACTACATACGCGGTACATCGGCATACCTCTAGTAGAACAGATGAGCTGTAGTCTAAACGCTTAAAGGGGGTTCTGTTGGGAATTAGGGAGTATTATTTGGGCCATTAAGGAGGATACTATCAGTTTAGATTCGTTTAGACTATAGCCAAGATGCCTCCTCAGGCCTTTCAGAGAGAAGGGCGCTTCCACAGGGCCGCGGGGATATTGCCGAGTGTGACAAGGGATGAGTGGAAATCAATAGGACTATCCCAGGGGATCGCAAAACATGGAAACCCCCTGCTGGTAGCCGGTTAGGTCATGAAATGCCCCAAACCATTATAGTTCCCCTTAAGTAGATAGAATATGGCTATGGTTATATTATAATCAGAACCCCATCTACCCCATATTCTGTCTTCTTTAAGGGGGACAATAACCACCTGTGCAGCCCCGTGCCATGCAAGCGGCCAAACTCTACACCAAAAGCGCCGCCCCAAACCCTTGCACTCCAGTCCCCCCAAAAACCTCATGGTAGGATCTACCTTCTGAACCGCGAAACTAAATAGACCCTAAACCCTAAACAACCTTATATCCCCTTCTACACCACCCTAAACCCTAAACCCTAATTTTGGGGGGAGCTCCGGCATGAGGTGCTGGGACTACGGCATTAGCCAACAGAGCAAGAGCAGCCGGGGCCCAGGGCGCACTTGGCATTCGAGTGGTTTGAAAGGAGCTATAGTCTAAACTCCTTGAAGGGGCTTATATAGGGGATTCTATAGGGTTCCTATTTTAGGGCTTATTAAACCCTAAACCCTAAACCCATATTAAGGGGATGCTAGGAATTGAGACTATAGCTCAACTGTGCAGATGTCAGGGCTTTGGGTTTGGAAGGCTGGGGTTTTTACTTTGGCTTTGGTTTGGGGTCTGGCATAGGGTTTAGGGTTTAGGGTTTAGGGTCTGGGATTTGCGGTCGTACTTCTTGTTGGATGCTGGTGCCCATGCAAGTTGAACAGCAGCCCAAAACCGACCCCTAAACCCTGAACTCTAGCTAGAAAGCCTAAACCCTGCAGCTCTAAACCTGAAACCCTAAACCCTTGGGGCAGGAGGATTGTTAAGTTTCAGGAATTGCCACCTCAGCTGAAAAAGCGAGCCCTGCGAACAACAATTCTGGAGGGCTGCAACCCTAAATGCGGAAGCCCTACGGTACTGCTCTGGGTAGGCCCCTGGGATATTTAATATTTTCTTTAATGGCTTTAATAAGGGACCCTATATACTAATATTTTTCAAAGGGTTTTAGGGGCCAACCCAGTGCTGAAGCCACAGTTTCTGCAACCTTGCCTTCAAAACCCCCCAGTGGCATTGCGGTGCTGCCAAGACCTCTGGCTACGTCTAAGTAAGCCCAAGGCGTGCAACCTCACCAGGTTAGGGTTTAGGGTTTAGGGTTTAGGGCTGTACTTCCCATCTGCTCAATGCCCGTGAGTACTACGTTGCATATGCACAGGACTGAAACCTGCATCCTGTGCCCCGACTGCCCCGCCGAGATTGTGTGAAGTCGCCAGTGGACATGGCCGCGTCCAAGGCCGTGGAATATTTGCAAGATGGTCCATACACGCTTGCACGTATGCATTGGATTTCTAATGATGAGACTGGCAGACTGAGATGTCCGAGACAGATGAAGTGGATTCTGAGCTGGGGTCCTTGGTGGTCCAAGGGTCAAGGCCTTTGGGGACCCCTTCAGGGAGCTGAGCTGTTATGAAAAGTATGTCCCCTTGAGTTTCGCGAGGAGGAAAATGGAAACTTTCTGGCGCATCCACTTGCGTAGCTCACTCCGGGCTTGGTTGGCACCACAGCTAATGGATGTGAAGGATGTCAGCAACTTGCGGAAAACACTCGTTCTGATGTGGAACGCCCCTTGAACATGCCAAACCCTACTTCTAGAGCACTGTGCCGAACCAAAGGATGTACGCGGACCGCTTCATACATTACCTATGTCATTCCCGGAAGTTTCACCCTGATAATGTTATGATGATGATGATGATGATGTAATAGCCATGTCGCAAATTTCACCTATCACCATCCTGCACCTTGTAACTCTCCCCGAAACCCACTGATGCGGAAGATCTGGCACGCGGCAGGTTACGGATTATAGAGGGGTATATAGGGGTATACAGGGATTACATGCGAAGTACATACAGTTGGGGATAGTACCCCGCTAACGGACAAGCAAACGAAATGGAAACCTGGGTCATCTAGGGGCTTAGTGTTTAGTATCTACCGAACAGTAGTTGTGGTTTCAGTACAGAAGAAACTCTGGGATGCGCTGACGGAAGCGTTTAGCTTAGGAGCTCAAAAGGTCTTAGGGCATTCTATCTGGTGCTGGGCTATGAAGAGGGTGCAAAGCGGCCATCTACGAGACATAAAGCATAGCTGACACAAGTGCACCCAACTAGAATGACGCATAAGGTTTGACATCAAAAGCTAGAAAGTGGCTTGATCATGTCGAGCTCCGCCAAATGTCTGGAGTGACTGGAACTTGCGACCTCGTGCGAAACATTACTGGCTTTACAATGAAGAGCATCAGGGAGTCCTCCTGGGGAATATGCACCCTAAACCCTAAACCCTAAACCCCAAGAGCCTCCTGAGGAATATACACGGCAAGAACGGCAACTGATTTGGCCTCAAGTTTCTGCATAGAACAGACTGGGATAATGGAAAATAAAATGGAAGCTACTATAATGGAGAATCAAATGGAAAAGAAAATGGAAAATGAAATGGAAACTGGGATTATTATGGTGTATAGATAGGGATTATATAGGGGTTATTTAGGGATAATGGAAAATAGAATGGAAGCTACTATAGTATATCGGGGTTATATTGGGATAAGAAAATGGAAACTACTATATGGACGTGTTGTTATGATTTTTCCCGGTTCCTTGTTCGTTCTTCATGCCACGTGAACAGAGCACCGTCATGCTCGTCTGATAGGCTGCTACAACAGCCGCGGCGCAACCAGAATGGAATTTCAGGACAGGAAGGGTTTAGGGATAGTGCCCCGAGAATGGACTAGTCAAATGCAAAAGAAATTGGAAAAGAAATTGGGAAATGAAATGGGAACTGGTGTCATCTGGGCATGAGATGGCACTCATATAGCAGCCTGTTTAAAGCGGGCCGTAGTCTATGTCAACCCTGGTTTGGGCTTCGATGTTTACTAGGGGGACTTCCGATGTTTTTTTCCTCAGAATTTAGGATCTATGGTTTATAAACCTATATGAGCTATAGTCTAAACTCCTGAAAGGGGGGTATATAGGGGGTTATATAAGGGACTATCATAGGGGTTATCAAGGGGGATACTAGGAGTTTAGACAATGGCTCATATAATCCCGGTATGGACCCTGTAGCATCCCTAGACTTGTACCCTCGGAGTTAGTGTTTGAATTGGTTTGCAAATCTACTCGGCTCGAATCCAGCAGGCCCAAAGAATTGAGCAATTTTGGGCCCGCAGTTCAGGGATACACGGGGGGACTTGCAGGAATTATGTTTGGGTTTAGGGATAATACCCCGGTAATGGAAAATCAAATGGAAAAGTTCATGACATGGAAGCTGGGGTCATATAGGGCTTCATAGTGCTTAGCAGTCTCGAAGGCCCCAGAACCAACCCTTTTTGCAACAGGCTTTGGATGAATGCCGCCCGGAAGCAGCCCGACTTGGCCGATGCTTAAAGCAGTCCCAGCAGTCGGTTGCTACCGAGTGCGACATTAGTTGATACGTGACTACTTTGTTCCGCAAAAGAACCCTAAACCCTTCACCTCCGGAAGCTTGAAATTGCAGGACCATCAAGCATGTGAGAGTCATGCCTAGCAGCTCGGAATGCAAGCCTTAAAGGGTTTAGGGTTAAGGGTTTAGGGATTTTGAGACGCAATGTTCAGGGCTTAGGGCTTGCAGCTTAGGAATTTGCGGAGCAGAATGCATAGCGCTTGGGGCTTAGGGTTCCCGAATGTGCGTCACGGGAATTTAGCACCTTGGACAACTGTTTAGGTTGCAAACTTCAACAAGCTATACATACCCCACATCTTACCCCTTTATTATTTGTTAATGCAAGTGTGGGATTCAGTTTGGGGTTGGTAGTCGAGCTTGGAAATGCCCTTTGAGGGCCCCCAACGTGTGGGCACGTCTGATACTGCCCAGGGTATATGTGCCGTATTATATTGGGGTGATTTAGGGATATAATGGAAAAGAAAATGGAAACTACTATAGTATATTGGGGTTATACTAGAGTTATACTAGGTTTATATTAGGGTCATAGTCCCTGGTTGCCGTTATGACTACTACTGCTCTTCCGGCCATTCGCGTGAAGACTGCTTTTTTAAACTGCTCCTGTTAAGTGGAAACTGCTGGTTTCCTCTGCTTAAGCTTGTAAGCCTCTTCGAAGCTCGCAGCTGTCGGGAGAGATGGGCACTTCTCAGATTTGGAGCCTAGTACTACAATAGCGACGATTGCTGCTGCAGCTGTTGCTACTGCTGCTACTAGTACGAGTACCACTGCTACTGCAACTGCTTTCGCCGCTGCCGCCGCTGCTGCTGCCGATGCCATTGCCATTGCCATTGCCGCTGCCGCGGCCGCTGCCGCTGCTGGTGCTGCTGCAGGCTGCTGGTGCTGGTGCTGGTGCTGCTGCAGGCCGCTGGTGCTATCACTAAGACAGCAGCAGCTGCGAATAAATCATAATCATTGACCCGAGGCAACTACACTGTAGATGCAATCCCGCTGGAGGCGCGCATCGTTCTATCTTTTTGATTTAGTGATTAGGTGTAGAGTAGAGCCCCCAAAATTGAAGTTCTACATGGACAGTTGTGTGCTGAGGGGCCCAAGGGATTCTGTTGTAGCAGCTTTGTGGCCCAGGTACATGCTATATGTTTGGACCATCTTGGGTCTTTTCTGCAAAGGCTACCTCAAGAATGGGCCGAGGTTTCAGATAGCACCCGCCCCCCAGAATCCCAAAGCATGAGAGGCAGCATTGGTTCTAAGTAGAGGTATACATAAGGCCGCCTGAATTGCAATAGAACTGTGGCATTGGCACTGTTGGCTACCCTAAAGCCTAGACCGCATGCTGCCCCCCTTTTCCTGCCATTGATCCTTCCAAACTATGAGCTTGTTGACATCCGCACATGTTCTTCCTTTTTGAGCCTTTGACGATGCTTTCTTCTCTCACCAGCCTGTAATTTTGACATTTCGCCCCTCATTATTCCCCTTGCATGGAAGAGCCTGTTTTGGGAACCGACTGCTGTGACGATGGGGGCTTCCATTTTTCGCTGGAGATGGTTTCCTGCCCCAGCCTTACACCCTAAACACGAGAACACAAAACCTTCGCCCTACACATGAAACATGAAAACACGACAAAACAAGACCTAAGCCCGGAGACCTGAAAGCACAACAAAACCATAATCTGCCGAGTTTGCTCTTTTTGCGGGCTACTCGTTTGCTACTGTTGGGTCCAGGCACCCACGTACCTAACAAGGTATTTCCCAACATTAACCTTATAGAAATCCCTACAAAAACCACACCCCATCATCCCCTATATATTCCTGGATTCCCTAGGGCCCCCTTTTCTGAGCAACTTGAGTAATTATTACCTATCCTAAAAGCTCTGAACCTAAACCTACTTTGTCACTTTGTGGTTGATTATGGGCTCCTAAATCTATTGCCACGCTTGAGGGTTTAGGGTTTGTCTTTGATTCTGGGGTCCCTAAATTCGTTATAACATATGGTAGTTTCCTGGAATAGGGGGGGCCCCAACGTAGACCTCAAAATACTATATTCCTTATTATTGGGACCCCAAAATGGTACCCCTACTAATTTCAGGAAACCCCATATATCTCTGCACAACAACCAGGCTGGGGTGCCGGGACCACTTCCCAACTTTGGTACCATGTTGGTGCTGGGCAAGAAGTACATGATTCGGAAGAAGCTTTGAGAATGTTTGGCGGTCTTGGGGGTTTGGGTTGAGTGCTAAGGCTTACAATACATTATTTTTTCGGATTTGTCGGATTGGGTTTTCTGATGTTGAAGGTGGATTTCGGAAGGGGGAGTCCATACCTAGAACATGCACTCTCCCACTCCCCCTTTAGCACCATGCAATGTCGGGGGTTGGGTTGGCAAGAAGCCCTGGAGCCGCACGAGGAGGACTTTTTTTGAGAAAGAGTCTGTGCTGATGGAGGTAAGTCCTGATTCTCACCCTAAACGCTAAACCGTGACATTTGGTCATCAAGCCAACTTTACATCTTTTAGCTTTAAGCTCGAATCCAAGGCGGCGAAAGCCAAAAATGTCAAGCGAGCTGAAGAAACCCTAGCCTACCTGGTCCTAGCTGCCATCCTTTGAAGCACCCGCGCCTCAGATACGATCTGTAAGTTTCCGAATGCTCGCCGAACTACACTTGCAAGAAACGCTGAGGATCCGAATCAAGCCGATTTCTTCCCACAGCTACGGCGATGAGTACCACGCGGGTGAGCTAATAATTGAAGGCAAGAAGGGGATGTGAGCTGTAGTCTAAACTCCTTCAATGGGGTTATGTAGGTGATTACATAAGGGAGTACTATCGAGCTTATGAAGGGGGGATGCGAGGAGTTTAGAGTATAGCTCATAGGGTGCTAGTAGTTACAGTAATACGATCAGAGGCCGCAGCACAAACGAAGGGAGTAGGGAATGAGGATGGAAGTGGTCTAGTGGTGACGGTGGTAGCTGTTACTAGTATTGTCGTCCCCCTTTGGGTATATTATAATAAGTTTCCTAAATACCTCATATTCTATCTACTTGAGGGGGACTACCCTAAACCCTAAGCTACCTTTCACCTTTGGCCATGTAATTCGTAAGTTTTTTGAGTCAGGCTTTCTTGCTAAATGTCGCCCGAACCGAACATGTTGTTCGGGCGTACATGCTTAGAGTTCGTGGGAACGGACGGGACCCAGGTATTTGCCCGTTCGTGTTAATTCGGCGCTGTCTATGTTTTGGACCACTTCCTTGACAGAGCTCGCTACATATAGTCCCCCTTGAGTAGATAGAATATGGCGTTGGGTATATTATAACAAGATCTCCATAAACCCCATATTCTATCTACTTAAGGGGACTATAGTCCAAATAGGGGTCCTGAGAACAGGCCTGGTCTTTGGCGATGAGATGGCTGCTACAGTACGGGAGACAGCTGGCTACCTAGGCGGGGGTTTTCGGGTTTAGGGTTTTTAGGGGGACCCTGGGAAGATTCGCAGATTGAAGGGGCCTTGGGCTAAAGGTCAGGGACGTCAACGTGCACGTATTAAGGGCAGCACTAAGAAAAGGCCCTGCTTGCTTCTCATGTCGTGTGTCGATGGCATCTCTTGAAAGTGGCGAGGCATGATTGTGGTGGCGTAGGCAAGGATATCAAGTAGTGAATTTGAGGTGGTTCCAAGGATAACGGGGCACAGGTGTCTGGTCCAGGGGTCAGGCTACAGCGCCGTGCTCTGAGTCTCTCCACTTTGCATGGCCGTGAGTTAGTTTGATAGTTGAGGTTGTGCTCGTTACCGCTGATCTTTCCCAGTGACGGAATCCCGGAGATAGCACTCCAAGTTTTCAGAAAGAACCTCCTGATCCTAGTGCATCCTGCTTATATCTATTACCATTACTTATTATGTCCTCACCATCCCTTGCTAAGCTTCAACCACGAAGCCTACGCAACCCAGTTCCATACACAATCAGCTGGAGGGGATCCATTCTTGCACGCAAGGACGCACTTTGCAATCCATGAATGCCCACAAAGCTTCACCGACCATGCCTAGTCCCCTGCTTAGAGCTTGATGTGAGGGGCTACAAGTTTGGTGGCTGAAGGTGCCCCAAAAATACGGCCGAAATTATTTGAGAAAGCCTGATTTATAACCCAGTTTCCAACTACGCATGAACATCCAACTAGGTAATAGGGTTTAGGGTATGTAGTGCGTCCGTAGCCTTGCAGGAGAGGAGTATGGACGACGGCTGCAGGGCACTGAAGACGAGCTGCACCGGCTGTATGTTAGCGTGGCCGGGCTTGCACACGGTGTGGGATCTTCAGGGTCTGGGATTCAGGGTTTAGGGTTTAGGGTTGGAGTATGCCTGGGTTAGGGTTGAGTAGAAAACAATGGGATGCAATGAGCTTTGAGTTCACGATGCTTGGGTGAACCCTGAACTCTAAAACCCTATACGGGTGGCCAGGAGGCCATTGAAACTCAGACTTCTGCATCAACACCTGTAGGAAAGTAATGCAGTCCCTTAGACAGCCCCCTCCCCTCCCATCCTCATATGAACTATAGTCTCAACTTTTAAGGGAGATATAGAGGGGATTATATAGAGGAGTATGATAAGGCTATTAAGGGGGACACTAGGAGTTTAGATTATGGCTCATGTAGGAAAGTAATGCAAGGCCCTAGACAACCATCCTTATATGGGTAGTTCCCAGAATTAGGGCCCCGTTTTGGTATCCCCAAATACTGGCTGTCGTAAAATAATCTAGAACAAAGAAGGGCCATAATTTTGAGAACGACTCATATGCAGGTACCGGGACCTTCAAAGTATTTGCTTCCTCCTAACATGAAACGAGTCCTCCCTCCGCCTCCCCCCTCCCTGGTAATATCAGATCAGGGCCCGAAAAATTGTCTAATATTGGGCGGGGACGGGGGGAGGGTTGATAAATTGAACGAATTAGATAGCTCTGCCTTTCAACATCCTTTCAAACGCCATGGAAAATCAACAAGTAATGACTCAAACCAATTAGTTAAATGGATTCAGAAATGATTCAGAAGTTGAATTTAATTGATAATTCCAGAAGCCCCTCTAGTTCACTATTAGGTGGCACCCTATAAAGTAGTCTTGCCGTTTTTACAGGTGCTCTTCCGGATGTTAGGCGCTTGGACTCATTTTTCAATATTGTGGGTGCGTTAACAGTAGGGGGAAGGGATCAGGTAGGATAATGGACCAAAAGTGCTTAGACCACCAGGAAGGCGATCTTTCTACATTCCAACATAACACCTTATGTTTGGGGGATGTTCTCTTTTCTCGGGCGGGTGGAGGGCTTTTAGAGCTAGCGACAGAGATTGGATCAATTCTGGATAAACCCTGTAAACCCCAAGCCCCAAAGTCCCGGACTTCAAGCCCTGAGCCCTAAACCCTTGACTTCTTGGCCTGGCCTTCCGCTAAACCAGAACTGTCAGATGAGGGAGGCTGTCAGAACAATCCCGGCACAATCCGCAAGGGAGACCCCCAATGCAGGACCCTAGATGAGCAAGAGTCTAAACTCCTTGAAGGGGGCTATATAGGGTTTAGGGTTTAGGGTCTAAACTCCTTAGAGTGGGCTATATA
Organism: Symbiodinium pilosum; assembly: GCA_905231905.1. Classification (NCBI taxonomy): domain Eukaryota; class Dinophyceae; order Suessiales; family Symbiodiniaceae; genus Symbiodinium; species Symbiodinium pilosum. Next base: position 133,005 of record CAJNIZ010010557.1, on the reverse strand, counting down.
AGATTGTATAGGCGAGTATTATACCTATTTGCGGGACCCTGTACTACATTTATACAAGCAACCCAGGACCATTGGGGTTTAGGGTTTAGGACGATTAGTCCCCTAGATTATAGTCCCTTCCTAGTCCTCATGTTTTTTCTCGGGTTGTTTGATCTGAGAAGCTCCCATGTGGCATTCAAATAAGCTGTGATGGCGATCAAAATGCTCCCAACTTCTCCGCAAAAAAAGTTAGGTCCGGAATCAAGTTTCCCAGGTTCAAGTTTCCTATGTCCCAATGATTCCCCTTGCTCCCAGGCAAGAGCCGTACCTTATAAAACTTTGCCAGCAAGATGCAGGCAGGTGAGTCAAGCCTTAAGCCCTAAACCTAGACCCCGAAACCCTAATCCCTAAACCTAAATCCCCAAACCCTTAACCCTAAATCCTTAAACCCTAGGACAGCTGAGGTGCCTATCAAGCTGGGTGTAGAAAATTCTCTGCTGCGGGAGCTGGGCCTGCCCTTCCAGGCCTATAAGGACAGCATCAAGGACCCGACCGTCCCGAATGTAGACCCCCTCCGTTTTAAGGACCTTATAGGGGTAATATAGTAATATAGGGGAAATATAGGGATTATATAGGGATAATGGAAAAGAAAATGTAAACAACTATTTAGGGTTATTAATAACCACCCTCATTTTAATTTTAAAGGCCTTCATATCAGGATCCCTATTAAAGGGAGGGGGGTTTCTTCATCAGTGGTCTGGGTTACCCAGCCTGCCAAGAGTTCCAGGTATCATATAAACAAATATAATATTTGTTTGCTAGATGCTTAGACTCCGAAGTGCTTATATGGAACTCCCATTGGACCCAAGTATATCCATGAAATATCTGGACCCTTTGAGTCTATAGATGATTTTTTGGGTTCAGAGCAATGCTTACATGAACCATCTTCAATCCTCTGAGAAGGTGCGTGTTGGGGAGCAGAGCACAAGGGTCAGAGTTTGACCCAGAACAAGCAGGCCTCGATCCTGAATTCCCGGAAGCGGTGCGCTGCAACGGTGGCGCAAGTAGGGGAGCCCGAATATATATTCAACTAGACCATGATCCTTTTTGTAGGGAACTCCACAAAAAGAGATCCCTATTTTGCTGGAAGCCACCAACTCCTCACACCGCAGCTTTTAGGATATGCACTACTACCACATTGAGACATCCGTGAACGTGCAGGCCGTGTTGCTAATAGACAATGCCACATTTATTCCTTTTGGGTACGCCGCATGTTCCCAGAAGCATGGGGGACCTCGCAGCTTCGGCACGAGATATAGGGGATGTCTCACGACAGAGCGAGCGACGCGTGGGCTCTACACTTTGGAGAGTTCTGTGGCGGCTAAGCCTAGGTCGAAGCTGCTAGCATCTTCTGCTGCTCCCCATTGTGAATCAAGCATGTAGTCAAAGCTTACTATGTCGTCTCATGACTCCTTGGGACTGAGCTTGGACCTTAGACCCTTAACCCTTTGGGATTCCCGTATATTCTTGTTATAGGTACCTAAGGGTTAACCCTAAGTAGTGGTCCTAAGTGCCACATAGATGAACCCAGGTAACTGCGCCTCAGAGGCCATAGCTATGCTGAGGCTTGCTATTGGTTTGGGTGTGCTGCTGGTACAGCCCGACCTACACCCCCAATGCCAAAATTACAGCTAAGCTCACGTGCCCTCGGTCTTCAAACCCTGTATACACTCAGTACTAAGTGCAGGCTGTTACTACGGGGTGGGGAATAAAGCAGCTTAAGTGGGTAGACCGGATGCCGACCAGGGTGGTATCAAGGATGCGTTGGCCGGCAACTACCTCTTCTACAGTTCCCTGGCTGTGTTTGTTGCTGCCTTTTCTGTGGGAGTGGGAGCCCGAAGCCCTAATCTCAAATAGCGATCGCCTACCTTGCCAAGAACGATTGTCCACCGCCATTGAACATTTTGGAAACCCCAAGCTTCGTTTTCAAGTCTTCAAAGCCAGAACCCATCCCTGCGGGGCTACATGGGCCAGGAAACTTCTGAATCCCTCTGTCTACAAGTACGGGCTCTTAAACAGTCGGACCCTTCTGTGCCGAACAACGGCTTCAAAAAGTGACCGTACTTCTGAGCACCCCCATCCAAACTCTAAGGGGGAAAGATGAACAAGCCTGACAACTTACCCATTCTTGTTACCTAAGAGCCCCCACATATTTGCAACTAGTATCCCCCGAGGTGCTCTTGCTATTTTTGGAGCTTCAATACTAGATTCCGTAGGTTGTAATTTGATATATCTCCCAGACCGCTATTCTTGCCTTTCTCAGGGTCCCTACTCTAAACCCTAGAGATCCTTATATAACCCCTACCTAACCCTACTGACATTGCATACTAGACCCTAGACTCAAGCTCCACACCCTAAACCCTAGACCCCAAACCTCACACCCTCAACCCCAAACCCTAACCCCAAACCCCCAAATCCTAAACCCTAAACCCCCCAAAAAAGCCTACACCCTACACCTTGCCAGGTGGAGGCATGATCCAACCGGGTTGTCCTCGGTGGGGCGTCAGGCCGGGCTGCGAGCATTAGCGAAAGAATCCCTTCGCCACAGGGTTTTAGGCTTGTCTGGGTTTAGGTTTTAGGGTTTAGACCCTCCGATGTAGTGTCTTTTTGGGTTTGTTGTGGCTTTTGGGTTAGGACTTTTATTAGGATTACCAAAAAGAGGTACTACATTGGAGGGTCTAGGTAGGGTTTAGGATTTAGGTAAAGGGTTGGTAGTTAACAGTATTAGTGGGATTTGGGGAACCCTAAACCCTCCAAAGCTGGGATCCTGTTATAGTCTAGGGGATAATGGGGATTACATTAGGGTCCTCTTAATTTCCGATTATACCACCATTACAGGGTGGGGCCCTCCCACGGCATCCTTCAAATCTTCTACACCCTTCTCTCTCACATACTTCCACAGAACCAAGAAGCTGTGGCCCAGAACCATCGTTTGAGAATGCTAGCTTGCCGTTGCTCTCTTACTAAGGTACTATATTATTTAGATAGTATATTTCTGTATTACCATATAACTATATTATTACGGGATGGCCTGTCCATTGTTACTGGCTTTTCCTGTGCTTCGATTGGAGGGCTTCTCGAAAGTCCAGGTTCTATCTGGAGAAGGCTCCCACCATAAGATGGGGTTTGCCAGGAGGGGAGGCCTTCATGAAACCTTGATCGATATCTCGGCAATGTTTACAAATTTCGATTTGAGCATCAGCTGCATTTTGCCGAAGCCCCCAAACCCGACCCAGCATCATTAGCATCAGCTGCACCGGCTTTTGCCGAAGCCCCCAAACCCGGCCCAGCATCATGATCATCAGCTGCACCGGCTTCTGGCAAAGCCACCAAACGCGGCCCAGCATTATGAGCATCAGCTGCACCGGCTTTTGGAAGCCCCCGAATCCAGCCCAGCATCATGAGCATCAGCTGCACTTGCTTTTGCGAGTTTTTCCGAAGCCCCCAAACCCGGTCCGGCATCATGAGAATCGGCTGCACCCGCTTTTGCCATTCTTTCCGGAGCCCCCACAACCCGGCCCAGCATCATGAGCATCAGCTGCACTGACTTCTGCCATTCTTTCCGAAGCCCCCCAAATCCGGCCCAGCATCGTGAGCATCAGCTGCACTGGCTTTTGCGACTTGTTCCGAAGCCCCCAAATCCGGCCCAGCATCATGAGCATCAGCTGCACCGGCTTTTGCTATTTTTCCGAAGCCCCCAAACCCGGCCCAGCATCATGAGCATCAGCTGCACAGGCTTTTGCCGAAACCCCCAAACCTGGCCGAACATCATGAGCATCAGCTGCACCGGCTTTCGCCGAAGCCCCTACACCCAGCCCGGCATCATGAGCATCAGCTGCACCGGCTTTTGCCGAAGCCCTCAAACCCTGCCCAGCATCATGAGCATCAGCTGCACCAGCTTTTGCCGAAGACTCCAAACCTAGCCCAGCATCATGAGCATCAGCTGCACAGGCTTCTGCCCAAGCCTCCCCAATCCGGCCCAGCATCATGAGCATTAGCCGCACCAGCTTTTGCCATTTTTCTGAAGCCCCCAAACACGGCCCAGCATCATGAGCATCAGCTGCACTGGCTTTTGCTATTTTTCCGAAGCCCCCAAAACCGGCCCAGCATCATGAGCATCAGCTGCACTAGCTTTTGCCGAAACCTCCAAACCCGGCCCAGCATCATGAGCATCAACTGCACCGGCTTTTGCCATTTTTTCCGAAGCCGCCAGATCCGGCCCAGCATCATGAGCATCAGCTGCACCGGCTCCTGCTGAAGCCCCGAAACCTTGCCCAGCATTCTGAGCATCAGCTGCGCTGGCTTTTGCCGCAGTCCCCAAACCCTGCCCAGCATCATGAGCATCAGCTGCACTGGTTTTTGCCGAAGCCCGCAAACCCGGCCCAGCATCATGAGCATCAGCTGCACCGGCTTTTGCCGCAGCCCCCAAATCCGGCCCAGCATCATGAGCATCAGCTGCACCGGCTTTTGCCGGAGCCCCCCAAACCCTGCCCAAGCCCCCAAATCCGGCCCAGCATCATGAGCATCAACTGCACCGGCTTTTGGCGAAGCCCCAAACCGGGCCCAGCATCATGAGCATCAGCTGCACCGGCTTTTGCCATTCTTTCGGCAGTCCCAATTGTGCCCCAGCATCATGATCAGCTGCACCGGCGTTTGCCGAAGCCCCCAAGCCCGGCCCAGCATCATGAGCATCAGTCGCACCGGCTTTTGCCATTTTTCCGAAGCCCCCAAACCCAGCCAAGCATCATGAGCATCAGCTGCACAGGCTTTTGCCGAAGCCCCGCAATCCGGCCCAGCATCATGAGCATCAGCTTCACCTGCTTGTGCCGAAGCCTCCAAACCCTGACGCATCAGCTGCACCGGCTTTTGCCGAAGCCCCCAAATCAGCCCAGCATCATGAGCATCAGCTGCACCGGCTTCTGCCGAACCGCCCCAACGCGGCTCATGAGCATTAGCTGCACCGGCTTTCTCCATTTTTCCGAAGCCCCCAAACCCGGCCCAGCATCATGAGCATCAGCTGCACCGGCTTCTGGCGAAGCCCCAAACCCGGCCCAGCATCATGAGCATCAGCTGCACGGGCTTTTGCCGAAACCCCCAAATCCGGCCCAGCATCATGAGCATCAGCTGCACTTGCTTTTGCTATTTTTCCGAAGCCACCAAATCCGGCCCAGCATCATGAGCATCAGCTGCACCGGCTTTTGCCGAAGGCCTCACATCTGGCCCAGCATCATGAGCATCAGCTGCACCGGCTTCTGCCGAAGCCCCCAAACCCGGCCCGGCATCATGAGCATCAGCTGCACCGGTTTTGCCGAAGTGCCCAAACCCGGCCCAGCATCATGAGCATCAGCTGCACCGGCTTTTGGCGAAGCCCCCAAATCCGGCCCAGCATCATGAGCATCAGCTGCACTTGCTTTTGCGATTTTTCCGAAGCCACCGAATCCGGCCCAGCATCATGAGCATCAGCTGCACCAGCTTTTGCCATCTTGCTGAAGCCCCCAAACCCGGCCCGGCATCATGAGCACCAGCTGCATCGGTTTTGCCGAAGTGCCCAAACCCGGCCCAGCATCATGAGCATCAGCTGCACCTGCTTTTGGCGAAGCCCCCAAATCCGGCCCAGCATCATGAGCATCAGCTGCACTTGCTTTTGCGATTTTTCCGAAGCCACCAAATCCGGCCCAGCATCATGAGCATCAGCTGCACCAGCTTTTGCCATCTTGCTGAAGCCCCCAAACCCGGCCAGAATCATGAGCATCAGCTGCACCGGCTTTTGCCGAAGTGCCAAAACCCGGCCCAGCATCATGAGCATCAGCTGCACCTGCTTTTGGCGAAGCCCCCAAATCCGGCTCAGCATCATGAGCATCAGCTCCGCACCTGGCTCTTGCCGAAGCCCCCTAAATACGGCCCAGCATCATGAGCATCAGCTGCGCAGGCTTTTGCAGAAGCCCCCAAAAACGGCCCAGCATCATGAGCATGAGCTGCACAGGCTCTTGCCGAAGCCCCCAAATCCAGCTCAGTATCATGAGCATCAGCTGCACCCTTTCCCGGAGCCCCCAACTCTGCACCTGGCTTTTGCCGAAGCCCCCAAATCCGGCCTAGCATCATGAGCATCAGCTGCACAGGCTTTTGCCGAAGCCCCCAAACCCGGCCCAGCATCATGAGCATCAGCTGCACCGGCTTTTGCCGAAGCCCCCAAACCCGGCCCAGCATCTTGAGCATCAACTGCACTGGCTTTTGCCGAACCCCCCAAACTCGGCCCAGCATCATGAGCATCAGCTGCACCGTCGCCCAAGGCCTTAGTCCAAAGCTGTGATGGAACTATTTGCATTTGTTTTCAGGTATCAAACTACTGTATGACTAAGGTTTCGTTAAGCCACCACATCCAGGGTTTTTCCTTCAACATTGTTTCAAAATCTCAGGTGGATCATGATGCAGACGCCAATTACCGCCAGTTTGGCTCAGCCGCCAGGCTGCAACTGAAGTCCAGGTATGTTCTTATCATTATCATTATTATTCTTAATACTATTAGTATTTTTGATTCATATTATCTGTAATGTATGTATATATATATCATATATATATATGTGTGGGCCCGGGCCCACATGACTACTGCCATTTTTTGATGTATGTGAGGGGTGATCACGTTTTTTTGAAGCGTAGTTTGATGACGTCGTGGGCTAACAAGTCCCTAAAACTTGCGAACTGGCTCGCCTGCGCCTAGTGCTGCTGGATTGTTTTTGATTGCTGGCACTTGAGCAGGTAGATGAGGAGTCTCCTTAGCATGTTAATCCCCTTCCCCTCATATAAAACCACCCACCCCCGTAGTGTTAAATATTCATACATATTCCATATATCTTACAGTATACCACAAGGGAACATTTAATATTAGGGGGGTGGGGGGACTTTAACGTCAGGGGGAGGTGATTTGGCATCATATGCCCGCAAGAGCCATAGTCCGAGCGCTTCCTTCACACAGGGTGCAGTAAAGTTTGCCCTGCTCAAAAAAAAGCGGCCTAGTACTTGCCTGTAACCCCCAGTGTCCATTTCGAGTTCCACTTTCTTCCAATTCGGCCCTAAACCCTAAACCCT